>JAVJAQ010001025.1:0-273716 GCA_032362365.1 Zygogramma bicolorata
ATTATTTTCTGATGATATTCTGTCATAAGAGGGGGAGGGTTAAGGGCTGACACTGATTACTGAACCATAAATTATATTGAAAATTATCAATTGATTGATTTTACTGATATAAATATGATTTCAGTTTATTACATGCTCCATTCTGAAATTTTGATATTTTTTTTCGAATAGGGGTGGTTTTCACCCCCCCCCTCTAAAAAAGCAACCCTCGGCACAGGGTAGATTTTGAAATAGAGGGTTAGTAAAACCTATATCCAAATTTTCATACGAATCGGTGCTGTATGGGATAAATACACAGTTTACACTTTTTTCACCGTCATAGACTGGAGTAAAAATGGCTCCAAGATCGAAGCCGAGACGTCGAACACAAAACTCAAGATGCAGTTCAACGGGACTCAATGACAACATACAACTGACCACGAAAACCTCTCCATACACGTAGTAAGCCTACATGGGGAAAAATACTAAAATATACCAAAGCGTATTTTTCCCTCCTTTTTCGAAGATATAAATTTCTCTGCGATCTCACTTTCTTCAAATCCTGCAGAGATCACGAAGTCATTCCCAAATAATTTCAACTGAAACATAACAAAAAATCTTTCTCAGACAAACACATTCTTTTCGCGCCAGTCAGGCTCTCACCCAAAAAAGCATCTTAGACATCAGACGTAACCTCCATTTCAATAATAAATTCTTATATAAATGTTACGGCATGCTATGTCTAGCCAAAATCCGTCCACTCATCTAGGGCACACTTCATGTTAAAAGAGATCATATCAGCATACAGAGAACCGTGACTTGCAAAAAAATATACCATTTTTCCTGAAAACCAATCTACCCCAGTCCTAGTTTACATTTTCTCGAACACCCCACCGGACAAAAATGCCCACAACATTTTATTCAGAGGTTTCAATTTCTTTATCACTTCCACTTCAATCCCAACCGAAACAATCGTAGAGCAAATCGAATCCGCTATAACCTTCATGAAATGATAGCTAAGGAAACCCAACAAGATATTGCCACCTCTCTCAGGAGGGCGAAACTCCCCAAATCCAAGATCACACTGCCGAGTTGCATTCTCTCAATAGTCTCCACAACAACCCAGACCTCATCATCCCTCCAGCAGACAAAGGAAATGCTACAGTTATTCCCAACACATCTGACTGTTGATGAAATGAGTCGACTACTCGATTTTCCGGGATATCAACCCATCGATAGGGACTCAACGATCCGTTACGGAATGGAAATAGTTCTTTCATCTTTTATTTTATCAATAGACTTTTTTTGAAATTGGATGAGGTATAAGGTTATATGATAAACGTAAATACTTTCCCTTGAACCTCTAATGCCAACTCAATGCGACAAACTCTTCACAGTTTGGTGATGGTTGAGGTTCTGAGTGAAGGATGATATTTTTCATAAAAAATCAAAATCGAATAATTCACAAAAGTTTATTTCCCAACCTCATATCAGAACCACTTCGATTATAAATTATAATAATGATATTAGCTATATACCTAATATATTATACTGAATTCTGATCCAAGTAACTCAGTCGGATTGACTTCGCAGAAAATTGAAATTGAATAGGATTTCACGCTTCGTAACGGTATACCCATTTTTGTGCGTTCAAATGTGTATCAATACAATCGTGTTTATACTATTGTTGAATAATTTCCGATCTTTATGAATTAGCAAAAAAATGGAAATGAATACATCTTTCTGGCTTAAGCAGGCATTATAGATATTCCAATTGAAAAAAACAAACATTTTATCGATATTACCATCTTATGCCACTTAATGCTCAACTCCAATCAGCAGAGCAGAAAAGGATGCAATAGAATAAGTAAAGTGAAAGTCATTTGGAAATCATAAGAAGGGAAATGAAGTTCGACACTTTTATCTCTATCATAAATATTAAACAATTCATCTCCTTCAAACATTGAAGGGTGCAGAATTGTGTAGGAAAGTGATTGTGTCTTATTTAATCGATGACAGTATAAACTTTTCCGAATTTTCTGCTCATCATCATCATCAATATCATCATCTTCTCGTTGGCAAAAACTCTTAGAATTCGATATAACAATGTATGATAGTATGTTAAAAATACATTTCAACTTTTTACCCTCTCTGATGGAACATTTTTCATAATCAGAATTATCACACCTGTAGGTGATATATCATGGTTTCAGTTATCCATACTAGTACATATTCTTCCATACCTATGATGCAAACGTCGAGAAAATTTGTTCAACTAGAAGCTGTTCGTCTAACTTTCGAACTTTTAACACACTTTTGAAGTGCTACTGGTCAGGTGGGATATTAAAACATTGAATATTCCACTTCACTACCAGTAAATAATTATCTGAACCCCTATAAATAGTGGAAATATAGAAACGTTAAAAATATTATAAATAATAATACATAGTAAAAATATCAATAATTCTAATCACAGAATCACAGAAATACATATATAATGAAATTTTCAAATACCATACCTATTACATACCTCCATTGATGACAATATTCAAATCTGAAATGGGAGATTCAAAATAATAACGACTAGAAAAAATAAATAATGCGATAATCTATTGAAATTGAAAATTGAAAAAGAAATATTTGGCAGGAACTTTAAAAGAAGTCTCATACGCAGTTATTCTGGTTCATTTCACTAGAGGGACACTAATCGTTTTCCATTTGTGCTTGTGCAGTCGGGTTTAGTCTGAAAGAATAAATGTCCGGAATCCCTATGAATCGAATAAAGCAGTTATCTTTCTTTATATTTTTATGGTTCCAATTGGTTAACAGATATTGAAAGTCATCCATCATTCGATTAATTAGAGCTTTGGAAGTGAAAAATCGAATACATCGAGAAAGTCTCATTCATTCATCTGGCAAACTTTCTACTTAATTCATCCCTGAGAAATCACTTGCTCTGGCAATCATAATTGGATTATTTTATACCGGGTGGAGTACTTCAATGCAAATTTGAATCAATTTTTATCAAGGATTCAATCATCAACTTGAGGTTTTCTTTCTCCAAGAGATTGATTTTGATGAAGGCCCCCCCCCCACGGATTGAAATATAAGAGAATTCAGAAATTGCTGGATTCTCAATGAATATAATGGAATCGACAAAAGTTGCAAGCTGAGTCGGTGACATAAAGCAGACTTCTAAAAAGATGAGTAGAATTCAAAAGATCATTTCATTTTATGAAGAAACACACCGACAGTCCCACGCTGTCAAATTATTTCAGTTACTATTTCTAGCACCATTGTATCCTTTGTAGGCTAAATCTTGACTGAAGGATCTGTCGAAATGGCTGTGATCTTCGTAGTGAGGATGAGCCACAACCTCGTATGTTGAAGAGTGGTGTTTTTGCTCGACTAGTTTTTTCAGAGCGACAATTCCTGCAATGGTCAGAGCTATTTTTGCGACGAGCAACGCTTTGAACGCCACTAAAGCTATAAACTTCAAAGCTATGGCTCCAATAGCTGCAGCTTTCAACTGCAGTAGCATCATCATTGGCCTGAATCTCATACCACCGCCGCCTCCTCCACCTTTTTTCTTCCTCCCTGGAATGATAATATATATGTGAAATTTGATTCAATACAATTTGACAATTCAGCGAGTCAGTGATGCTGAACTCGAACCTGTTTGCCCACTCGTGAAATTAAGTTTTTTTTTCACAATATTCATAGAATTTGCTCTGAAAGAATATTCATACCAATAATTGGTATGATTTCTATGAAATTCAAATATCAGTGAATAATATATATATATATATATATATATATATATATATATATATATATATATATATATATATATATATATATATATATATATATATATATATATATATATATATATATATATATATATATATATATATATATATATATATATATATATATATATATATATATATATATATATATATATATATATATATAGAATGAAATTATAGCGGCATTCAGACAAATCATAAGAATTTGAGAAAAATTAACTTCTTCGAGCGGGAAGGTCGTGGGTTCGAATCCCGCTCGAAGAAGTTAATTTTTCTCAAATTCTTATGATTTGTCTGAATGCCGCTATAATTTCATTCCATTGTTAATCACACAGACACTAATACTTCTATCGTGTAAATTTTCCGGCTTGAAATCATCTGGTTGGTATCTACACCTGATACCTGCTGAAGTCGATAAACATCGACGACGCTTCGGTTGAAAGGTACAATTGGGTACTAAGACCATATATGATAATGAATGTGTATCCTTCCCAACTAACACCTCTGTCAGTCGAAAACCGCCGAAGGTTCTCGATTGAATAATAACAACTAACAATGGAATTTGAGATAAATGACTTCCGAAAGTTGCGATGGAGAACCCAGGGTCATTGATAGCTCAGTGGCAGAGCATCCGTCTAGAAACGGAAGGTCGTGGGTTCGAATCCCGCTCGAAGAAGTTAATTTTTTTTCAAATTCTTATGATTTGTCTGAATGCCGCTATAATTTCATTCCATTGTTAATCACACAGACACTAATACTTCTATCGAATAATAAATATATTTAGAAACCCCTGAAGGCTGAATTGTCAAAGGCGGTTTTTCAGATGCTTTTCCGTCGATTCTCAGATAAATCTCACATATCGAAACAAACCTTTTCAAAACTGAATTACCTTAAGTAAAAATAAATATGATAGCCAAATGTAAGCCATAAAAGGCAGGAAATTTGGTGGGATAATGAAGTGATTTTAGCCTGATGCAGTTTGCGATAGAGCACTGTTAACATCAGCAGGTGCGCTTCGCTTGTCGACTACCGGATCGGCTTGACGGATCGCATTGGGGGGATTTCGGTGCTCGTGGGGGAGAGGGAGACCTTTCCTCTGGGAGTGCTGAAGTCTAGCTTCCCGCTCCGGGTTTTTTAACCTGTGTTATGTACTAGTGTTTTTGCAGATATTTATTTATTTATATGTATGTGATGTCATGTATATATATTTATTTATTTATTTTGTGGATGTACTATATACAATAAATGTAAATAGCAGATAAGGTAATATTATAACCAAATAGGAAATAAAGACTTTTTGATTTTGATTTTGATTTTGAAATACTTCTATCGTATATATATATATATATATATATATATATATATATTTATAGTTTTCTTTTATATTCGGGTATTGTAGTCAATTGGAGGGCTTCAGTAAATGTGTACTATTTTCTGAGTATTCGAGCAATTTTCTTACTTTTTCAAAGAATGTATACAAAGTAAATGGGTTAAAAAGTTATAAAATATATGATAGTAGAACTCACCACAGTTAGATTATGAAATTAACTGGCAAAATAAAATACATAAGACGAACATTGTAAGAGGATGTTGTAAAATTGTCAGTGAAATATTGACATTTGTCAGACTACTTGTTAGATATGAAATGAATATTTGGACATGTATATTGTGTTGAGTTGTAAAGAATATCAACTGAATTAGGTCTTCAAAATACAAATCATTGTTCGAAAGTTAAAATGTGATTGTAAATTTTGCTTAAATTTTGAATCTCTGATATTTCATTCAAATTTTCCGGACATTTACTTATATGTACCATTTCGAGAGATAACCTCTTAATTTTGTTTTGTTCAACCGTTAAAATTTTTGTATTTTCATAATTCATTATGTGATCTTTTGAAATAACATGGTCTGCTAGTCCACAAGGAGATTTGTTCAGCCTGCAGTCACTTTTATGTGAAGTGATTCTTTCAGAAAGGTTCCGAGTTGTTTCGCCTATATAAAATGAATTGCAAGAAGTGCACGGAATACTATAAATAACATGAGATTTTTCTTTGGAACTGAGTGAAGAAATTGTTTTTTGGCATTTTGTAGAAATTTTGATATTTCTGATATCTCGAAAAATATTCATTAGTTTGGGTGTTAAATTGAGAATATATTGTATAGAGATGTAATGTAGGATTCAATATGATTATTCGGTAACGAAAAGTTGTTAAATGGGGAAATGATGATATCAAATGAGATGGAAATATTTAAATTTGGATGGTGTCTTGAATTATAGTCACGTAGTGGTATATTGAATAAATATTTATTCAAAAGTTCTGGTGGGTATGAATTTTCATGTATAATATCTTAAATGTATTTTAGATCATTTAACACAAAGTCAGGATAGGATAATTTTGTTACTCTTCCTTTTAATGATGAAATGAGGTTGGTTTTCATTCAGACGGATGATGGGAAGAGAAACTAATAAACCTATTACTATATATCATGGGTTTTCTGTACCATCTTGTCTTGAGAACATTATTCACACATCTGATAACTTTCATATCAAGGATGGGTAGATATTCATTTATTTCTTCCTCTCTTACAACACTGACAATAATTTTTATATCAAAGACTCCTTTCATTTCAGTAATTTCATCAACAATTTTAAATTACCTGCTCAATATAAAAAAGTAAGTTTTGATGTTGTGTCATTGTTTACCAACCTTCCACTCAAATCAATACTCAGAAGTATTGAAATTCATTGGAATGAGATATCAAGGTACACAACTTTAGACAAAAAGAGTTTCCTCAAATTACTGAAATTTGTTTTTGAATCAAACATTTTTTAGTTCAATAATCAATATTATAAACAAATCTTTGGTACACCTATGGGTTCCAGCTTATCACCAATTTTATGTAATTTTGTATTAGATGATTTACTCACTGAAATTTTTAATGATATGAATTATGATATTCCTTTCATCAAGAGATTTGTTGATGATATAATTTTAGCACTTCCTGAAGATCAAATTAAAAACACTCTCGATTCTTTCAATTCTTATAATCCACACCTTCAATTCACTTGCGAGGAAGAGATTGTTGAAAGTTTTTTTCTTCGTGTTTCATATTCATTTCCTTGAACTTTTTGATGTGAGAAGATATTGAGTTGGAAAAAAATTCACGTGGAAGAATATAACTCTCAGTACTTCTCGATGAGGTCCCTCGTTATAAATATACGGTAAAAAAATACTAGATATTTTCCTATTCAATTACCTTCTTCAACTGGCTCATCCAAATCGTTGATGGTTTCTTCCAGAAATCTGAACTCCAGTGTATGTGACTTGATGTATTCAGTCAGTCTATCCATGAGCGCATTGTCTAGAGCTTCTTCTCTATCCTTATGATTATCGGGTAGAATAATTGCAGCATGCTGTCTCGATATTCTGCCGCTTTCTTGATCATTTGCTCTTATTCTGAAACCGCCACCAAGTTCCAGGTTATTGGGCAGGCCGTCAATATATCGGAGAACACGTTCCTGAAAATCAATGACTATCAAATCCCTGCGATGAAATCAACAAAAAAAAATATAAATATGAAGGACATGCGATTTCAGTATCAAGTGAAATATGATTATTGGCATGTGGGTGAATCACAAAGAATTTCATTGACATTCTTTGAAGAACAGGTGGTTCTATCACTCAATTCGTCTGATACAATCAATGAATTTCAGACACTGTGAGTCCCATATGATTGCAAACAATTCAAAACCATATTGCCTAATGAAATTTTGAGGTTATATTCCAGAACAGAGATTGAAATAATATTTTGTAAACCTTCATTTTGAGATTCATAAACTTGAAATCACTCTAATGGAAACATTCCTTGCCTTCTTCAAAGGTAGGTCATCTTAGATTTTAATAAGGGCATGGTGGTAACAGTACTTGTCCGCTTCCGGCGTGAATGTGCACACTTCCTCCTATTTTACATCTCCTGGAGTTTTCTTCTGTTGCCATGAATATTTCTTTGACCTCGATTGAGAGTACGGTAGCGATTTTTTCGGTTTTCGTTCAATATTCAGAATCTAGCTATTTTCAATCCATCCGTATAAATATCATAGCCGCTACGTTTTGGTTTGTCTAACTCTTATTGAGGATTGTGTAGGGTTGAGGTGAAATGATGTGAACGTGTATGTGCTTGCCACCGTAAGTTAACTATTAAACAAGCGGCACATTATTGTACAATCTTCTCGATGCAAATCGAGTGGGGCAAGCCCTATCAAGCAAAGTTCCACTGATACAAAAACTGATTATTTCTTCAATATGGTTAAAGCATTGTTCCTGAATAGCACTTATAGAAAGGCTTGTTCATCTTTCGAAAATCAATATGATCGTTAGAGTCTGAATCAACGAATACTCTAGTTTTTTTATCAACATCACAAGTATATTGCAACTGATAATAATGATTTGACGTCGATGTTATGATGGCAGATAAAGCATCGATAGAAACTTTACATCACTCAGATACGTGTTCATCATAGTCATGTTAGCACTAATTATTATATCGTTTTCTTTCATCATGTGTTCCGCAGGATCAGAACATTGCACAATCAACAATTTTTCAGATGTCTCTTCAGTGCTAGAGCATTGCTCTAAAATTGTTGTTTCAGATGTAACTGTTCCTGCTGGTGAAACCTTACGGTTTGACTTGAAGAAAGGCTCTGTTGTGACTCTTGAGGGGATAATCACTTTCGGATTCCACACCTGGAAGGGGCCTTTGCTGGAATTCAGAGGAGAAGGAATCACAGTTCAGGGAAAAAAAGGTAAGAATCGGTGAACCTTGAAACGGAAAGTATTTATACCCAGCAATTTTCAATTTTATGGCTGCAATTTACTACACCGATACTGTAGAAGAGAAGAGAGACATATATTGATCAAATCATCTTTTGAACAATTCGTTTCATCGACTATGTCGAATGTTTATATTTCAATCAGTCTAAGCCGTACATTTGAAGGAATTTTCGATATTTTGATGGGTGTGGGAATATAATTCGAATTAAATTTCAGAAATGGATCCTGAAGAAGATGCTGAATGATGTATTCTCACTCAACCAGTTTTTTTTTCACTTATATTTTTCAGATATATCAGATGTTTTCATTCCTGCTCTGATGAAGGTCAATTCGGGTGCGAAGGACAGTTATCATTGTTATAAATATAAGTCTGCGCACTCTGTACGGCAAGACTCAAAGTCTGCTGATAGTCTCAATGGAAATAACTCGGAATTTTGATAATAGAATGTGATACGATCGCTCTTATAGTGGATTCGAAAACGAAATGAATTGAATTGTTAAGTTTTCGTGGGCTTCAAGCCGTGGTCTGCTGGTCAAAAAACCTGCGGACCACGGGAACATTCAACAAGTCATCAGTTATCGGCCATAAGACTTTATAATCTCTGAGGAAAGTGGAATTGTCCACTTTTTGATATTCGAAGCGTTTTTACTTCCAAACGAAATGGAACCGTCAAAATTTGATTGCAGATTCGGGCTCTACTATTGAAACACCGTGAGCATGATTGAAATATTATTTCAAAATCATTCGGTACTAAGATACTACATCATGGAAACGATAACTTTGAAAACTCCAGATATTTTTGTATACATGTGTATATATATATTATATATATATATATATATATATATATATATATATATATATATATATATATATATATATATACTAGCTGACCCGGCCACGCGTTGCTGTGGCTAAAGTTTTTGTTATATTACATTATAGTAAACAATCTAAGAGGAACAATAAGAGAACATCAGTCACGGAGTCCACTATGCTTTTTCACACAGATGGTATTTGCAAAAAAATATGTTGATCTCCTTATTTGACTTTCTACTACTATAACCCTTTGGTACAACAAAGACGAAAATGTTGATGTTGGTATACAAATTCACTGGATTGAGATTTGAAGGGGAAGAACGTTGAACACAATTAATAAAAATGTTCTTACACTTGATATTAAGCAGAAATCAATACAAAAGGTACAAAATAAAAATTTATCAGATTTATTATTTCCATTTAATTTTATAACAAATATAAGTATATTACAGTATAATACAGTAAATCAATATCTAGTTTTTTGAATTATAAATACTATCAATTTCAATTTAATTTAACACCAATCGGTGCACAATATTTTTTTGGTTAAACTGTCTTTAGCTAACACAAATAGATTCGACGGTTTCCCAACACGTGAACACGCAACATATAGTTGCCCATGAGAAAAACATGGTTTTTCCAAATCTAAACCATTTGTAGTTGTGCATGACCTTCTGCTGTCCTGATTCTTTGAGCTGGATTTCTTGATTCAATTTGTTCTGCCAACTGATGGGCTCAGCAGCGCCATCTATTGATTACTTACTCAACCCAGTCGAAAGGTATCGACATCTGTTAGAATCATTTGGAGTTAACAGATAATTGTGACTGTCAAATAATAACAGACAAATAATTAGCAATAAATTAAAATTGCGACTATAATTTGAGATTTAAACCATCCTATCTCTCAAGTTGGATCGAACTGCACATGGTGTGCGAATTTTATTATAATCGGTTAAGTGGTTTAGGAGTCCATTGAGGTCAAACATTGTGACACGAGATTTATATATATTAAGATATATATATATATATATATATATATATATATATATATATATATGCAAGATGAATTTTCTGGGTTTTTTATCCGTTACGTATCTTCTGATTTGTTCGACGTTTCGAATTCCATTTGGGATTCATTCTCAAGAACTGTGAGACGAATATCTGTCCATACCGTCCTGGTCAGTCACTCCCCATACGAAGTAACCAAGCAAGAGTAAGCAAAGACTTCAATTGTCTGTTCTCCATGGAAACTGGTATTTATAATGATTCTCTCCAGTTATTATCCGACTAGGTCCAATATTATTGATGATTATATCGTCAGCCGCTCTCTAAGGTTGTATCCTGCCCATCCAGGTATTATGTAGAAATTGATGTTTTCACGGATCTTCGATATGCAAGATGAATTTTCTGGGTTTTTTATCCGTTAGGTATCTTCTGATTTGTTCGACGTTTCGAATTCCATTTTGAATTCATTCTCAAGAACTGTGAGACGAATATCTGTCCATACCGTCCTGGTCGATCACTCCCCTTACGAAGTAACCAAGCAAGAGTAAGCAAAGATAGCCAGGCATATATATTATATATATATATATATATATATATATATATATATATATATATATATATCCGATTTTGGAGCCATTTTCAAGAGGTAAATGTGACTTCACGCTGAGGTCTCAATCTGCCTACTCCTCAGGTGTTGTCACAGGGGGCAAGGGTTTGTGACTTGACGCCGGGGCCTCAATCTGCCTACTCTCCAGGTCTCGTCACAAGTTCTTTCTAAGGTCTCAATCTGCCTACTCCTTTGATCGAACTGAGGTATAGAGGGATGTTGGGTAGTATTTATAGCAGCGGGTGCTACTAAAGGACCGTCGGATGTCTTGGTGGGGACTGAGCATCTGGAAATTAGGGGTTTCCATGCAGTTGGAAGTCTCTGGCCGTCGTCACGTTTATTTAAGCAGGCGAGAATTTCGATGGCCTCGCGAATTATACGAGCTTGTAGTGTTTTTGCTGTGGCGATGGTCTTAGTGTTCGCAAAGTCTATGTTGTGTCCTGTCTCTTGATGATGTTTGGACAGAGCTGAAGATGGGTCTGATTTTCGGACAGCAAGTTGAACCAGCATTGAATACATCAGCTCAGTTGTACTTAATGTTCTGACAGTTTTCCCAGAGTTGAAATAACAAATGGACTCAAGAAGACTACCTGTTCCGTGCCTGCAGATTTATTTGAAGAAATATTACAACAGAAGATATTAACGTTTGCTTGAAAGTGGTTGACAAATGTTCCTTGCTGAATGGTAACGGTTCGGAATTCCATTGTCTATATTTTTTACTCTATTGAAACCTGTTGCTAAGAGAGGAAGGATTAAAATGCAAATCAAGTGATAAAAATCAAATCAAAATCAAATTTTTGGTCAATAATGAAATGAGGTATTGATTGATAAAAGGAAAATACTGTTGTTACAAAAAAACCGAGATTTCGAATATAAATATGAGTCAAATTTTATTATCGAAATTTCGGTTTTTCTGTAACAACAGTATATTTCTTTTATCAATCAATCCCTGATTTCATTATTGACCAAAAACTTGAATTTGATCTGATTTTTCTCACTTGATTTGCATTCCAATCCTTCCGCTCTTAGCAACAGGTTTCAATAGAGTAAAAAATATAGACAATGGAATTCCGAACCGTTACCATTCAGAAGGTATGAAACATTCTGTAGAGATCAATTATCCCAACACCAAACTGATATTGTTTATTGGAAAATAAATATTCCATATTTTTTTCTACAAATTGTCGATGGAAAAATCGTACATTATGGTATTGAAAATATATTGTATATTAAAGGGACACATTGATACAATACAGCCTTGATAATTAGCTTTCATTCAATAACCAATATCCGATGTTCTTTTGAATAGGGCAGATTATTTGCACTCGAGTAGCGTTTCGGTAACAGATTAGGCATCCTCAGGGGAAAAAATGATACTGTATCAATTTAATCGGTGAGGAGAACATGTTCAACACAGGTGAATTTTTCAGAATAATCCGATAATCAATAAGACGTTGGGTATTTTAATTGTTTTCCATGCTCTACACGACATAGATAAGGTATCATTTATATATATTTTTCAACTAGAAGCAACTATTATATTGCACAAGGTGAAGCAGCTCAGGAAATGATTTTTCTGAGGGTGAAATCTGAGGGTCACTCTGATGTATTCGACACTTACCATTTCAATTATACTTCGGTTGGTCCCATCCGAATAGATCACCTTGTAGTAGTACCTCTATGACTGAAATGCGCAAGTTGAAAGAAAGAATGATTCACGATGCCCCTATCTCACGAGTCCTCACCCGAATATCCGTCAATATACTTCTTGCGCTGAATGTGATAAGTTCGAAAGTGTAAATTAGTTTAAATAAGTGAATTGAAAAAATTTTTCCATATGTACTATGGGAAACAAAACAAACGATGCTCAGTGAAAACAACGTAGAAACTTGGCGAACACTACGGAAACTCGAGGAAAAACTCCGTTCCTACTCGTAAGTAAGATTGTTTTTAATGTTTTTTGTCATGTTTTAGAAAAACCAACGGAATGAGTGGACATATCATTGGAAATAGATGAGACTGACAATGATTTCTGATCATTGATCATCGGCAGGGGCAATCTACCTTGTAGATCAACATACGGCTGAACTTTATTCATCATCCTAGGCCGTTTTCTGCCCTGCATACTTTTTGAGTTATGCCAGCCGAGTGTCTCGCGCCCAAAGACAATTTCTCTTTGGTTGGCGCAGGTCCGTCTTCAGATTTGACATCGGAATTTTCTACCACCAACAGTGAATCTTTCCGTAGTGATAACGCTGTTACTACTATACTGGGAGATGATCCGACTGAAGCAAAGTTTTACGGTAGTGATATCCAGGATGATTTCGCACTGCAGTGGTGTACCTATCTGACACAAGCACAAGAGAACGACAACGAGGAACCTAAAAACACTCGAGGACAAACTCTGTTCTTACTCGTCGTAAGTAAGTTTGTTTTTCATATTTTGTCACGTTTTAGAACTGAACCAAAGACGTGAGTGGACGTATAATTGGAAACAGCTGAGACTGACAATGATTTCTGATCATTGATCATCGGCAGGGGCAATCTACTTTGTAGATCATTCTACGGCTGACCTTCAATCATCATACGCCGTTTTTTTGTCCGCACACTTCCTGAGTTGTGCTCGCCGAGTGTCTCGCGCACGAAAACAATTTCTTTTTTGTTGGCGCAGGTTCCAGGCCATTACACTACCTCATATCCACCCCAACTGAATCCGGTAGTTCAGACCTTTTTTTTTCGGCATCTGAATTGAGGTTTTCTACTGGACCCTCAAATTTCGTTGGGCAAAGGTTTCTCAGCCCTCAGTACAGCTATGCCTGATGAGTGATCGATATGCTGAAGCATTCAAGACTACTTTGTCTGACAAAGCCGGTGCTGATGAACCATTATGCAACGTTCCTCCCTCGATGTCGAACCACAGGAGATTTCTGCTTGCACTAGACCTGAAGGCACAACCTTTTCCTTCAAAACACCTTGAGGGCACTGCTCATCGAAGTCAATGGCAGTCTTAGAAAAATCAACAGAGGGGGGACACCTCAAGCAGACAAAACAGAGGATGGTGAGAGCGGTTCACGACGTACAACAACAAATGGACGAAATAACATATTTGAACTTATACGCTGGTCGCATTAAATATTTGACAGCACGTGGCAATCTATAACGAGCAACTCCAACATTTTGGAATGGATTCAGAGATATAAAATCCATTTTTATACTCTACCTTATGTAAAACTGGCACCTGAACCCCGACAATTCCACCCAGCCGGCTAAACCTATGTTGTGAGTGTTTAGCTATATTACTGGAATTTGACTACATTGGACCAGCAGTCAATGTCAAGAACAATTTTTGGTCCAGCTATTTTCTCAGGTTTGAGTCTTACTGATAGCAATAGATTTCTTTTGAATCTGAAACATTTGCATGAATTCATCACAGCCCCTCACTTGGAGCTGTGAAAAATCTGATGTCTGAAAATTGTTTTTTCACGTCAGTGGATTCGACAGATGCCGATAAACATATGAAGTATTTGCGCTTCCAATCTTGACACAAAATTTTTCAATTTAAATTTTTTGTGTTTTGGCTTATCTTTGCACCTTATATATTCACAAAAATCTCAGAAACGGTTATAGATTTTTTGAGTTCAAGAATTTTCTGTATCTGTAGCTATTTAGACAACATCTTTTTCAATTAGTATTACCAAGATGGAGTGTTCAGGAAACATCCAACAAATTTCAGGTATCTTGGTAATCATTACGATTCAATATTAATGGAAAATAAATTCATTTTACACTTGATTTCGGTTTGCCTTGTAGTTGAATATAGGTGGCCGTCTACAAAATTATTTGAGGGGCACCGATGTATAACCTTGCAGACGGATCGAGGAGATTTTGACAATGTAAATTTCCACCGAGTTACAGTGACTTTTTCATGTTAGGCAACTAGAAGGTAAAACAAGGCCTGAATTTTCCAGAATATTACATGCAACAACGAGAAAGCCAAAGGTTTCAGTGAAGCAGGCCAAACTTCACATTAATGTTCAAAACCTTCAGACAGTTCTCCTCACACACATTTTGTCGCATAGAGACAACAACACCGTCAACGCGCAGATCAACCGGATGTCTGGAATGAAGCACCCAAACCTCAACGGACTGGCTGGTGATATTTGGAAGTGGTGTGAAGAATTAAGCATAATGCTATTCAGGAACTTGAGTTTCTGGTGGAGAATATATATGTATATGTGTATATGTGTATATATATATATATATATATATATATATATATATATATATATATATATATATATATAAAATTATCAACTAGTGATGTTCGTCTCATAAATAAATTCGAAAAATGAGTTCATAGGAGATCAAAGTCCATGATGTGTCACCTTCGGAATGCAATATCGAGAATACGCCTTCCAAGAGCGGGCCAAAAAATTTCGATAACCTGAAGTTGATCTGTTTACTAACTACTCTAACACATAGGGTAAAACATTTTTATCTTTACAGCCAAACCTCATAAGTTATGCAACTGATGCATTACATTAACTTGGTCTTACACAAACATTTGTGTTTTCCCAATCATCACCACTTCCACATTTTCCTAGAATATTGAAAATGATCGTAGGGGACAAAGTAACATGTTTTGTGTTTCTGTTATCGCAGTCCCAAACTTGGTTTCCACAAATTGATATCAATTTTGAATTCCATTATATTGTATTTTGAACCACAATACATAATTTTTTCAGTTTCGTTTAAGCACCTTCATCCACTGTGGTGACATCTTTCCCTGGGTGAACCGATTTTGTCTGGCATCCATTTTCCAGGAGAAAAACTGAGGGGTGAACCTTCAGCGATTCTGATGGCATCACTGATTGCAAATACGATGAAACCATACAATTTATTTTCGTCTCATTGGTGGATATTTGTGAAGGAGATGTGAATAAGGTAGATCGCCCATGGGTGCAGCTAGGTAAAAATTATTGTACTAGAAAATTACATAGATCAGCTTGAAATCTGATATCTCATGCATGTAACTATGATACAATGGAAATGTTTTAGAGGGGTATTTTCAAAATACGATCCACTTTTTTTCCCGATATGAGAAAATCTGGGACCCTTACCAAATTAGAAAAATCGGAAAACCTCATTTTGAAAAATATATCACAAACTTATTGTTATGGTTGCTCTAAAGCTTGCTAAAGCGTAAAAATATGATTCAAAATCAGAATGAGTAGCATTTTTATAGTATGATCAGCAAAAAAAAAAAAAAGTTTACCGGTTGACGAGTGTCGCCCTTCAGAAGTCGAATCTTCCGCAGAAAATGTTTTGACGAGGCATCTTGCCTCTTGGCGTGTGAGTCCCAGCACAGAAGCTCGATGGAAAGTTGAACCCGAGTCTTCCGCTTGAGGGGCAGACGTGCTTGTCTTTTCACTGCCGAGAACCAAATTATCCACAGACGACCAAGAGAGCAACAAATACAAACATGTATATTTTTTTTTCACCATTTTCCACGGTGAAACGTGAATTGTGTATGACATCCACGATTATCAATTAAAAAACCGCACACATTCAATTAGGTTTTTTTCTCATTTTTACTTATAAAAATCCTCATCACCCAGCTACACCTCAGCAAAAGACATGCTGCCATTTCTGCGGCCAACCAAATCGATATGAGCACGGACACCATACGATCAAATGAAGGCTAAAATTGTTCTAAAATTGTTCGTTTCCGTTAACCAGCTGACGAACGTCAACCCTCAGAAGTCGAAACTTGTGCGAGCAATGGATCAACGAGGCCTTACCTTTTAACGTGCGATTACCCAGCACGGTGGACCGGCGAGGATTCGAATCCCGGCCTTCCGCTTGATAGACAGATATGCTAACCACTACACTACCGAGACCACGGTCTACAAAATTATTTGTCCAAAAATAAAATACTTTTGGTAAATTCTACATAGACCAGTAATTACAAATGGTACATTTGCGGATTACCTCCGCAATTTCATTAAACGAGTGTAAGTTTTCTGGTTATTTGAGTTTTGCAACATTATATTGTATTAGCATTCAAATACTGTCTGTATCAAATTCTTAGTTTATAGTGGTGAATCAAATGACATAAACAGTTCATTTAGACTACTTCATTAGTATGAGATCAGTCTGAATAAAATTTTGATCGCCTTTTAATAATTCTTTGAACATCTACAAGGTGATCTATTCGGATGGGACCAACCGAAGTATAATTGAGGATTAAACGACTTACTTGAAGGAAGTTCAATCCAAATTATACGAGGTTGGTCACATCCGAATAGAGAGACACCCACCCATCTCAAAAAAAAAAAAAATCCAATATATTATTTGTTCTGTCATCCCGACCCAAAAAGGCGATATCATCGCAAGGTATATTGACGGATATTCGGGTGAGGACTCGTGAGATAGGGGCATCGTGAATCATTCTTTCTTTCAACTTGCGCATTTCAGTCATAGAGGTACTACTACAAGGTGATCTATTCGGATGTGACCAACCTCGTATAATTTGGATTGAACTTCCTTCAGGTAAGTCGTTTAATCCTCAATTATAAATGAGAGTAGTTATTTCAGGTTGACTATCACTGTTTTTCGTATATGAATCACCTACCTTATCATTCATTAGAATGATTCGATCATAGTAACCATGCCTGATAATTTCATTATAGAATAGTGATAAATCCCAAAAAAAACTCAACATTTTTTCTGTCTTAGGTTCTATTGTTGATGGACAAGGTGAACTGTATTGGGATCATTTGGGTGATAAAGGGGTGACTAAACCACAGTTAATCAATGTAGTGGCAAGTGGAGGATCACATATCCGAAATATCTATATGCGTAACTGCCCACATCATTGTTTTTATATCAGAGATAGCGATAATATAACTGTCTCTGGAATCGTTATTGATGTATCTGATGGAGACAAAGTGAGTATATTCGTAACACAGAATTTATCGAAGAACTTTCGATTGTCCGATTCCTCAAAGTAGAATTATATTGCAGAAATGGTACGACTTATATAAAAAAAGGACATTTTCAAACAATCGTGATCGATCAAAAAATTCTACGGAATTTTTGGCAACGATATTTGTGTTCGTATCAAGTATATCTTCAATCGATTTCCATATAGTTATGATAAATAAAGTTCATTATGAATAATAAATCTTAACTTTTCAGAGTGTACTAACGAAAAATAGACAGAGTCGCCAATAAACCTGTATAGTGGAACTGACTCAAATTTTGAATTGACATGTAGAATATTGTATATTTTTATTGCCACACTATGCATCGAATAACAATATGGAATTTAGTTTATATGTTCTAATTCACTCATTTTGTATTCATTTCAAATTAGTTAAGGCGAATGAATATGAACTTCATGTTGTGATTCTGCATGAAAAAATTATGAAAGGTTGCTGAAAAACTCTTGTAAGCAAATTCTGCGTTTTTCGAATATGTGGAGTTGGAGTTTTACTTACAAACTGACCATTTATGTATTGCTCTGAAAATGGTCGATATATTCAAATGAAACTCGGTGGATTTCAAGATATAGTTAATGTTTTTGTCGACATACAATTAAGCATTTCAAGTTGATCGTTGGTGCGTTTACGGGTAATTACCTATTTCAATTCGAAGAACATTATATGTTACTAAGTTTTTTAATTTTTTTTATTCCTCGTTCAGTTCATGACGATCTCTCCTGCCTTTTTTCATACGGCGCGCCGTTTTAAAACAACACAATACGCATTTTCCATTACTTTCACACATTATCGACTATCTCTGGAAAGACATTAAAGCCTACCCTAAAAATCGCTCCGAAAGTATATTCCTTTAGTCATCAAAAAATACTCGACCATATAGCAGTTTTCTTCGGGAAACAGCCCAACATTTTGACTTTTTAACTGCATCCTCACTATCGAATCCATTTTTCCTTAACAAGTCATTCAAGACTACCCTTTCGCCCTCTATATAAACATTTTTTCGTTTTTGCTATTAGATTTCTTGATGTGTACTCTGATATTGTATTTGAAACTTTAGTGATTTGGAATAAATGTGAGCGTTTGTTTCAATTCCACCAACCTGTATCATATGGCATATTGTCAAAGTTTTTGCTTCACCGTATATGGTCTAAAAGCAATAAAGGTTGATTGATTGATGTTCGTTCAATGATGTTCTCAACAGCTTTCGACTGAGTAAATTATTCATAGACAGGAAAACTTCTAAACAAAATGTCTCAGAAAAAAACATTGCCAGCATCATTCGAACACCCTTTATGATCCTATTGCATTCCTTCTAAACACCCATTCAAGCAAGATTCACACAATTTGTTTCTGTTACCACATTCTTCTGAATTTGATTTCGATAAGGATAGGTTTTTATTCTTCTCCCACTCTTGATAACTTGAATGTATTTCTGTAGCTTGAAAATCCTGATATCTGAATATATCTTTTATCAACCTCAATCAGGTTTGTTGTTCATTCCGGTTACGATCTCTTTAAGTATTCAGATACTTGGTTATTGTGACTAGATTGATTTCCTCCGATTCGTATTTAAACACAGTCGCCAGGTTATTTCCGTCATAATCACGTTTTATATAGTGAATATCCTCATAAAAAGGTGAAACTTGAATACATATTCATAATCGTGAAAATATAACGAATTAACATTATTTCATTTCTTTTCTAGTTGAAGCTATCTCCCCAGACTATAAGTAACGATCTTATCTTTCATTTTGAATATATCATTTCATTCATTCCGCACCCATCATGAAGATGTTTGGATGATATGGCGTCAACGTTTCTGTCATTCTGCTTGAGAAAGCAAAGGAAGTTTTGAGAAATACATATTTTCACGAAACGTTGGTGGCTTGATTTGACTAAGCAATATTTGATCCAGAAATCTATGATTCAGTTTTTCTGCAGTTCACTCTTCATTCATGAAATTTACGATGAAGCTCATTGCAGAAATATTCCAAAATTGTAGAATCCTGTCATATTATGTTACATATATGTATTCCTTTCAGCATAACTACACTGGGCACAATACTGATGGTTTCAACCTTGGTGGAGTAACTAACACCCTCCTAGAAAATTGTAATGTGAAGAATCAAGATGACTGTGTAGCTATAAACGCAGGATCAAATATTCTCGTTAGAAATATGGACTGTTCAGGTGGTCATGGACTGAGTCTCTCTGTGGGTAAATTACCTGTATCGAATGTAACTTTCGCTGATAGTATCGTGAGGAAATCAGCAAACGGATTACATGTCAAGACCCACACTGATGGTAGAGAAACTGAAATCAACAATATCACCCATAAAAATATCAAACTGGAAGGTAAACTCACAAATTTTTTCGTCAGAGAGGGTTTATTTGCATATGGGATCTAGGTACACAAAATCAGCTTGAGTTATAAACGAACGATTTCTTTCTAATATGTTGCTGCATTGTCCGTGGGCATTTTCAATACCATCTCAACATACTCGAACTAGTAGGATTTCTCAGAAGCGACATCTGTCAATGACGATTGCAACTATGCTGTTCAGTCGGGTAGTAAGTACAGTTTTCTCTCTCGATACGGAGGTTGAGTAGGAATGGAGTATGGTTGAGTCTATATACAAAGGTTGAGTGAACATTCAATAGCAAAGATCCATACCTAATTCTGATATTTGAATAGAGATGGCACTCAACAGTATCTTTCATGAACCACATAATTTTTGTTTTTTCGGAAATCAATGAGTAATAATAGGAGAACCGAGTTATTGTTGTATTCTTAGATTCACCAAAAGCCATTCTTGTTCATTTCTGAAACAATTGGTACCGCCAGAGCCGGTAGAAAAATTATTTCCTGCTTCAAAAGTATCAATATAAGGTCGGAGACATGATACAATACATTCTTCACTTTGTTCAGATGGGAGCTGAGGGAAAAGGTGTCTTAGACCTCGGCACCAAGACGCGAAAAAATTTTGAGAATGATTCCAGAGTGGGAGAAGTACGATTCCAGACGGTATTCAACTGGAAGTTCCAGTAATCACATATCCGACCGCAAAGAGGTTGTACAGTTCATAATCCAGGTTATGTTGAAGGAAATGAACAAAATTCGTGGATTTTTACGAGATTTTTCGAATTTTGTTTATGTCCTTCACCATAACCTGGATATTCTGTTGTATCACGTCATCCGACACTATGTGTTATAGTTGTATACTAAAATCTCATTGGGACTAATGAAATTTCCGAAAGCTTGGATTCACTTTAAAGAGTACTCTTCCAATTGCTGTATAACGCCCCACTATTTACTAGTTCCATTCCTAACTAGTCAGGAACGACTATTTTCCTTTACAGTGAGGTTGCAGTAAAAAAAGGGCTGAATTTCCAAAAAAACACACTTTGTTATCTATCGAGCTTCAGGTACTTAATGTTAATTACCTTCTTTGGGACAACTATAAGATTTTGCATTACAATTATTTTCCAATTGAAATGCTAACGTGAGATAGAACTGAAACTAGATTCAACACAAACAGAAAATACATGGATGAAATGAAATGACAATGTCAAGTTGACTCAATCCAGGCGAAAAATTTTGATTGAAGGGTAATACATTTTTACCGTAGAAAGGACCCCGCACCAAATACATGGGAAAATGGCGTTCAGCCAATTTTGATAATTTTTTGGTATATTGTAGTACAAGTCACTAGAAGTTACACATGCAAGTTTAAATTAGTTTCTATGTCCGGTTTCGGATATATGAATTTTTGACAATCATAAAAATAGCTTTTTTATCAAAACATAGCAAGGTTCACTCATCCAAAAGTATTACTTTTTAGATGATAAGTAACAGAATAGTAGCATTGTTGGTTAGAAGAAAGTCGAATAGCATGTCAGTCAGTCGGTCGTTGCGATAGAAGAAGCCACCTATTATACAGGATGGTTCAAAAATAGCGACAATTTAGGATATTTTGCTAATCTTTATCAACGGTCCCATTAGTGAGACTGAGCATTTTTCATTAGCAGAATACCTATTGGGATTCTTTTCCTCTGACAAGAAGATTTCCTCTAAAAGTTTCGACTTTTTTACAACACAGTAATTTTTTTTCAAATGTTTGTTTTTTATACTTTATGTTTTTAACAATAGCCATACAAAATAGCCTTTTTGAGTCAATTAATCCGCTTTGGAGCCAAAACTATTTGAGAAAGACTCACAGTAATTGCTCAATATGATCAGCTTCAAAAAGTTACAATCACAATTTATACGGGGGCTGTTTACAAATATTAGTTGAAATCGGTTTTATACGTGATAATTATGTTTGTTAATCATTCTTGAATGGATCTCCCAATTTGAATCATATTTTTCAGTTATACTTCCAAGTGAATTACCCTACACTCGGGTAAGTTTCATTCATTTCCTATATCTGGTTTTTGAACTATAAATTAAAATTGATATTCTATAGAAGATATTATCCAATCTTATTTCTTGATGAAATAAATATGATCTTGCAGCGCAAAACAATTGCACCGTTGAAACCTAAAGACCATAAAATGTGGGACTCTTAAGGGTGTTTCCCATATTCGGCAAAACGCTTTTGCAAATTCTGAGAGCATCTCTGGACCGATCTCAATGAAACATGCACCAATAGATTCATAATGTTATTATGTATACAAGTCGCACTGATATGATGGCGCCACGTTCTGGCAAGTTTTTAGTATTTTTAATTTTGCATTTCACAGTATTTGTATTATGTCATCTTTTAACATATTTTACATGCGGTGGTGTATTTCTATGTAGTTTTACGGAAAGTGGACTAACTCTAAAATAATTCCCAATTTCAATTAGTTTGGGATGAACTTGTTGAAAATGAAAAATGACGGTATCTTTCCGTGAAAGAGAATAACATTGTAAATCGATTGGTGCATGTTTCATTGAAATCTGTCCAGAGATTCTCTCAGAATTTGCAAAAGCGTTTTGCCGAATATGGGAAACACCCTTAAGAGTCCCACATTCTATGGTCTTTAGGTTTTAACGGTGCAATTGTTTTGCGCTGCAAGATCATATTTATTTCATCAAGAAATAAGATTGGATAATATCTTCTATAGAATATCAATTTTAATTTATAGTTCAAAAACCAGATAAAGGAAATGAATGAAACTTACCCGAGTGTAGGGTAATTCACTTGGAAGTATAACTGAAAAATATGATTCAAATTGGGAGATCCATTCAAAAATAATTAACAAACATAATTATTACGTATAAAACCGATTTCAACTAATATTTGTAAACAGCCCCCGTATAAATTGTGATTGTAACTTTTTGAAGCTGATCATATTGAGCAGTTACTGTGAGTCTTTCTCAAATAGTTGTGGCTCCAAAGCGGATTAATTGACTCAAAAAGGCTATTTTGTATAGCTATTGTTAAAAACATGAAGTATAAAAAACAAACATTTGAAAAAAAATTACTGTGTTGTAAAAAAGTCGAAACTTTTAGAGGAAATCTTCTTGTCAGAAGAAAAGAATCCCAATAGGTATTTTGCTAATGAAAAATGCTCAGTCTCACTAATGGGACCGTTGATAAAGATTAGCAAAATATCCTAAATTGTCGCTATTTTTGAACCACCCTGTATAATAGATGGCTTCTTCTATCGCAACGACCGACTGACTGACATGCTATTCGACTTTCTTCTAACCAACAATGCTACTATTTTGTTACTTATCATCTAAAAAGTAATACTTTTGGATGAGTGAACCTTGCTATGTTTTGATAAAAAAGCAATTTTTATGATTTTCAAAAATTCATATATCCGAAACCGGACATAGAAACTGATTTAAACTTGCATGTGTAACTTCTAGTGACTTGTACTACAATATCCCAAAAAATTATCAAAATTGGCTGAACGCCATTTTCCCATGTATTTGGTGCGGGGTCCTTTGATAGATAAGTATATATTTGACAAAGGTTTTTCAGGTCGGTACGTTCATTTCTTGGATATGCTGTTATTTATTGAATGGACCATTTCTAGGGTTTTTTTTTCAAAAGAATATATCTGACCTGGGTTTCTCAAATCGGTACGTTCATTCCTAGAATATGTTGTTATTTATTGAATGGACCATTTCTAGATTTTTTTTCGAAAGATTCTTCTTTGTATCCAAGATTTCAGCTTTCTCATAAGCCATCCGGTGATCATTACGATTCACATGTTCTGATAAGGCACATAAATTGATGTAAATTCACTACTGATATTGAGCACAATTTCAGCATTCTAACTGTAGTAGAGACTAAATTTGAACAAAAACAATCCAGAATACTAGGAATATGATCTGATTTTGTTAAGACTATATAACTATTATTATTCAAGAAAATCATAAATAAAGAATGAGAAAAAAAATTAAAACCTCTTCCTGAACATATTATCTAAACGGGATCAATGACATACGATAAATATTTTCTGTCATTAGACAATATCCATTTCTTCAATTTGGTTTTGAAAAGGCGATACGGGTTAAGTTGTTTTAGTCATTAGGTAATTTATTAAATAATTTTGATCCTATATAGCGAAAAATCCTTTGGCCAAACGATTTTTGAGCAGCTGGGACATAGATAGTAGATTCGATATTCTGTCAAGTGCCGTTGGCATGTGGTTATTTGTAATTTCTCTATTTACTCCAGTCATTATATTATACATTTGGAAATGCAAATGAACCGAGAAAGCCAAATTTTAGATATTATGTTGGGGGGGGCTAGAAAAGTTTAAGTTCAAATTGTCGACCAAAATAACCTTGTGGGTTTTCCGCCATCTTGAAAAAGGGTTAAATTTATGGTGTTTTCATCATTACTCGGTTCCTCGTTGGGATACGAAAATTTGTATTGAAACTTTTTCGTTGCTTTTTGCACGATCTACAATTAAGTTCCTATACATTTTTCACGTAACGATCATCGTTATCGAGATATCGATGATAAAAACCATAATTGGGAAGAAAAAATTGTTTTTCGCTATTTTCTTTTTTATCGTGAAAGATATCAAGAAATGTTCGTAATGAAACTTGTAGAGCATGTCCAGACCTACAAAGTCGTTTTTTTATTTTTTATTTGCGACAAAAGTTACGACCTCTAGCGCGCCACAAATTCGGCCTCAGCGCGTCCGACGCTGCAATATGCGTCTCGCCATAGAGCGACCGTTAGAGTTAGAGAACTGGATACCAAATTTTGTTCAAATTTAGTCCCTCTTCCTTTCTGTTGAAGTTATCCTTGTGCTTATGTATCTCAATCGCAAAAAAATTTGGTATCCAGTTCTAAGAACAGCTAAGACGAAACCAGATAGAACCAGGGAATCGGACGACCAACAGAACGCTGCTGGCGGAACGAAAAATAAAAACGAGTCAATTCCAGATTTGCAATCAGTCGTAGTAAACTCACATAGGGGAGTTCAACTAAGACCACGCCGCCGAAGATGACTGCCGCAGATGTAGCGGAAAGCTCCGGAAGTCAAAATTCCACCACACGGCCCTCAAGCCCGAAAAACCGGAGATGTATTAACACCGGCCGTGAAAGCCTACATTCTTTCATAAGACGAATAATCTTTCACTACTCCCAACAACGTGAAACGCAGTCCGCCAACACGTTTTCCGGACATATCTTCGAGTACAAACGTGGCTCGGAATTTTCAAAGATCCTCAGGAATGGGGTTGGCGACAGAGTAATTACGGGCTTGAACCAATTTGCACCACAGCCGCACCCGAACTTTCAAAACTCATTTCGTGCAAATGTAAAGGAAAATTTTGAGCTGCTTGAGGGTGCAGGAAAGCAGGAATTAGTTGCTCCGTTATTTGGCTTCACTGTAGTGGACAGACGTGCGACAATGTCGCCAGAGTCGATATTTTGTTCAACGACGATCACGATGATAACGATGACAAATTTTTGACCGTCACAGCATCATTTCCTGCGATTGACGAAGTTTCACGACTCGAAGAGTCTACCGAGGAGAAGTTTGAACAGCCAGGACCATCAAAACGCCGAAAAACGTGTGAAAAAAATTACTGCCTGTAATTATTATTTTTGCTGCATAACAATTATTTGATTAATAAATTTTATGTATTTGATATATAATTTGGCTGGTTTATTAATTTATTTTGTATTGCAATAATTCCCTGACGTGTGGATAGAACCGTGCGAGCGGCTAAATAAAAACCGGACACAGTCTTATTGACTTTGTGGCGCGCTAGAGGTCGTAACTTTTGTCGGAAATAAAAAATTTAAAAACGAATTTGTAGGTCTGGATACGATCTACAAGTTTAATTTCGAACATTTCTCGATATCTCACACGAGAAAAAAGAAAATAGCGAAAAACAATTTGTTCTCCCCAAATTTATGGTTGTTTTCATCGATATCTCGATAACGATGATCGATACGTGAAAAATGTATGAAACCTCAATTGTAGATCGTGCAAAAAGCAACAGAAAAGTATTCAATAAAAATTTTCTTATCTCAACGGGGAACCGAGTAATGATGAAAAAACTGAATTTAACCCTTTTTCAAGATGGCGGAAAACCCACAAGGTTATTTTGGTCGACAATTTGAACTTAAGCTTTTCTAGCCCCCCCCCAACATAATATCTAAAATTTGGCTTTCTCGGTTCATTTGCATTTCTAACCCGATTTTTGCGAAGTAATGACTGGAGTAATTGGGGTACAGAAAGGAGAGAGCTCTGGAACAGAAGAGTTGTCGAATGTCCAACACATTGACATACATGAATAGGGTCTGAGTGATACCTGCAAGGTTTCTCGAGTATAATTTTTAGGGTCTATTTTTCAATAACATCGATTGTTGGCAATTATTTCTTTCTAATACCACCCCAGCCTATTATACCATATTGTGATATGGATTCTACAAGTGCGTAATAGATTGTTTTGAGATGGTATAGTGTTAGGAATCCAACTAATTGTTTGAATTCATAAATCATACCTCTCATATTCATTCGCAATATTTGGAGATTGCACATCCCACCTCAAGAAAGAGTTAATGTAGATACCTAGGTATTTGACAGAGTGAGAGAATTCAAGGGTGTGATTATTTACATTTTTATAGTTATAATTCGGCAAGAGAGGTTTGTAGGAAGTAAAAGGTACAATTTTTGTCTTAGTAGTGTTGACTGTAGTAATTTGTTCAATTTCGTTGAAAGAGTTAGCCTCATAAATAATGGCAGTGTCATCTGCAAATGATAATATTACGGCCTTCGAATTCAGCTGAAGCAGATCGTTTAATATATCATTAATGAATCGGGACCAAGGACGGTACCTTATGGGACTCCATAAATGACTGATTCTTCGTTGCTGTAAGTATCATCAATCCACTACGTGAGTTCCAACTCTCAGATAACTAGTAAATAAGTCATGTGTTATACCTCTTATACCGTAACATTCTAGTTTATCAAGCAGAATATTGTGGCTTACCGCATCAAAGGCTTTTGCCAGGTCCACGAATACACCCAAACAAGAATTCTTATTATCAATAGCTGAGTATACACTTGATGTTAGCCTAGCAATAGCATCCTGCATTGATTTGCATTCTTGAAAATCATATTGATATTAACCATATTATACTATGATTTTATTTTCATTTACGAAAGTGGATAATCGATTACTGCCTTTTCAAAGATTTTTGCTACGGAAGATGAAGATATTGAGGAGATAGGTCTACAGTTAGACTCTTGAGATCTGTCACCCGATTTATTGATAGTTTTGACTACAGCATTCTTGAAATTTTTGGGAACTTGTCCTTGTTCGAACGTCAATTTTATAATGTATGATATAGAGCGGGCGCTGCGAAACATTCCGTTTGAAAAAACCGATGACCTCATTCTGATTGATGATTTGAGTTGAGGAAGACTTGATGAATAATATTTTGGAGGTTGCCGGACGGAATTGTGGTCCAGTTTTTTTTTCGGCCCTTTAATAGGAGTTTTTGAACCATCGATGTAGTTGTGATAAAAAATGTATGGAATGCAAAAACCATTGACCGCTATTTCTCGACTGGGATGTTTTTGCAAGATCCTTTCAAACCTGGAACTGAAAGTTGCCAGAATAGCCCGTTGTCAGTTTTATTATAAATCTCCTTCCCAGCGTCACATACCTTCTCTCGAGTTTTGGAGCGGGCCGCGCTTTTCTCAACAGTTCTTTTGACTTCAGTTATAGCTGAACTTCATCCATTATTATAACAGATACATTTTCCATAATTATGAAATAGCAGTGCTTAGGATTTTGTGATAACTTATTTCGAAGTGAATAAATATCGCTACAATTATTAAATTAAAAAAAAGGGGAACGAAAAATCATGGTGAACTGGTGAATGAACCAAAAGAAACTATTCAAGTGCAAAAAGTCGACGCAAAGAAGAAATCTCAGACAAATTTGAGAAGTTGTTTGATCCGAATGCTGATGAAGAACACTTCTCGTGGTATAAAAGTTGCATAGCCAGCTATATCGGCGAAGAAGAGATTCGTCGTCGTCACTGCATAGAGCGCTGGAAGAAAAAGCTTCATCATCCACGCAGGGCGTAGCTGGCCTATAAACTGACCCGCAAATCAAAAAGAAGCAACAGCGATTCGTCGAGTGACTCATGCTGTTCCATTTGTGGTAATACGACGAAAAATCAAAATAAAAAAAAGTCATCTTTCAACTGAAATTTCAGCAGCTTTGCTGTTCTTCAATACTTCGCGTCGAAAATACTATGAAATTTTCACAAAGAATTGATATACGAAACACCGGAAGATTTGTTTGCAGAAACTTCCATTATCATACATCGTGTTACAGAAATTACGTTTCATTACCAAAATCTTCTAGTAACGAAAGAGGTCGACCAACAAAAAACATCTCAGAAACAGTTACTGGCTGCTTTTGACAAATTAATGGCGGATATAAAAGACGGTGTTTCGACGACCGCTTTTGAATTGACATACTTGGCTCAACGCATGACTGTACTCGCTGAAGTAGAGGATGTAGTTCTAATCGTGATCTCAAAAAGATGCTGATCAATAATTTTGGTGACAAGGTTTTATTCTTATATCTTACTGAGAGGAAGCAATCTTCTTTGGTTTTCATGGCAGGAAGTTCATTAAGGAAATGGCTGAACGTGTACGTCGGCTAGACTGTAGCAGAATCGTCATGTGTGCTAAAGAATTATGGAAAGAACTATCCACTACTGAATTTATACCAAAGGACAAGTTGTGTGATGAAATTCTTATAGAAGATGCCGCGAAGAAATGTACATTTACCTCGAAATGAAAGACTTTCATAGAAGCCTCATTTAGCAGTCAAAATCTAAAACTGTCAGGCAATACACTTCATGAAGCATTAGCGGTGTTTAATGATATATATCAGTGTAACGAAAAGAAAGACACCGCAACATACAGCGCTAGCCGAATTCATTCACCACCTACCTAACTAAATTGAAACATATTCTACACTGGGACATTAAGTGGCGAAGATTCTATGTAATTTACAATCATGATAGTTAATCAATTGAAGAATGATAAAAAGAATACCTCACGGTCATGGCCTAGCTTTTCAGGTTGACTAGTCATTCAATATCTGAAGCTAAGCAGCTGGAAAAGACCGCGTCGAAAGCTCATAAAACTGCAGCAAAGTATTATATCATAGCTCGCAGGAGCTATGACGTAAAGCCGGCGGTCCTGAGTCCATGGTTGTTGGACTCGTAAAGGATCCCTACCTCTGGTTGGAATACTAGAGTGTTTGGCAAAATTTTTGGTTGGGGGAAATGTGATCACCGGCGTCGATGATTGGCCTTGGTAGGGGAAACAGGCCGACGTTGAATAAATCATTTAAAAAAAGAACACCTCACACACTGCTGAACCGAAATTATCTGAAACGGACTACAAATATTCATATCAAGTCGTTCAACCAAAATCCCAGCTGGCTGCAAAGTTTTATTTTTCTTGTTTAAAAAATAAACTGCAGCTCGTTCGATTCCTTTGCAAGTATTCTCCAACTTTTCAAAAATCAATGCTGAAACAGAACTTTTCATTACCGGTGGATATGAAGACTTCAAAAAACCTATTACCTTGGAGCTCCAAGGTAATAGGTCTTCAGAATTGCTAGACTTGAAGTCCAATCACCTAGAAGCAGATTGAAGGATTTTCAGACATATTTTTGTTGCTGTTCGTGGAGGAATCAAACAAGTTTTTATAAATTGTGCAGATTTCGATGTTTTTTTACTCAACATCCACTTTTGGCATGAGCTATCGAATAGTAGATTTGGTTTGAAGGATCGGACAAAAAACTCCTAAGCTGGGATTCAATTCAAATGTATCTGAAAATATTAGAACTTTTGATGTTTTGTATTAACATTGCCTAAGGGCTGCAATACATGGGCCTCCGAACTTACTCCAATTCGGTTATGAAAGACGAGATGGAAAGTTGTACCCGGTGCAAATGTCAAAACCACCTATGCCAAATTCTTTGATCAGGCTTTGCAAATATAATGCTGAATGCCTGACAATGTTTTGCACTTGTAGAAAAAGCAATATCAATTGTATTTCCCCCTGCAAATGCATCGGCAATAATTGTCGAAACTTACCTGAATGAATTTCTCACTACATATTAATAGGTAAACCACTTTTTTTATTAAATTTGTATCGATTCAGATCATGCCATTTGTTTCCATACCTCACCAAAACCAGGTGTTAATAGTCAATAATTTTTTTTTTCGCAGCTACAGCGATGGAATCGGAAACTATCATAGGGCCGAAAAAAAAAACTGGACCATAATTCCGTCCGGCAACCTCCAAAATATTATTTGTTAAGTCTTCCCCAACTCAAATCATCAATCAGAAAGAGGTCATCGGTTTTTGCATACGGAATGTTCCGCAGCGCTTGCACTAATAGAGGTTCAGCGATTTGTGAGTATTTCGTTTGAGATACCATCAATGCCAGTAGCTTTTTTATTTATAAAATCACCAATGGATTCTCTCTCCATAAGTTCGGTAGGCTTTAGAATAATTGTTTCCTTCGACCTTTCATAATTTTTTCCGATTTCTGGACGTTGGCGGATTGCTTTTGCCATTTTTCCACCTATACTAGAATAATGTTGCTTGAAGTGATTTGCAATTTGTAGTTTATTTGATGCTACAGTTCCATTTTCTAATAGATTTTTTTTATTATTATTATTAGGTTTCGCACAAAATTCTCTCAAAACATTCCAAAGATTATTTGAGGAAGATTTTTTTCTTCAATTTTGTTTTTGAGGTATTTATGTTCAGTTTCTTAATCAATAACGTTAGTTATAGCTCACGTACAATGTTTTTTTTTTCTCAGTGTTAAGAGAATCTTTCGAAAACTTTTGATGTAACTCATCAATGGATGTATTTAAACCTCTAGTTATCCATGGTTTCTTTATTTTGAATGGTTTCAAGAATCTGGTTTCAGGAGCTTTCAGAATTATACTTTTCAGGGTGGTTATAAAATTATCAGTTGCCAAATCTATATTGTTCACTCTATAGACAGTGGACCACGATTCAGTCTTGATTATATTTACTAGTTTAGTTTCATCCAGATAATTATAGGACACTATGCCGAACCATTCAACACCAAAAAATCCTTTTCTTGCAACCAATACCACCGAAAGTCCTACTGAACGCCCGAAAGCTTTCCTTCCTTCCATTAGGGAGTCGTTGATAAAGTAATTCGACAAAACACGACACCAGGACGGTTTTTACAGCAAACAATCAAATTTCATTTTTCCTGCGCTCACCGATAGATATAATACCCAACGAATCACAAGGAATATATGAAATTCCTTGTCGTGTCTGCGCAAGAACATACATAGGACAGACGAACAGACGAGTTACGAACACGAACACCACACTCGAGAATTATTCGTGAAGCAATAGGTATTGAAAACTGTCCTGAATGCCTTAACAAACGAGACGACTCACAGAGACGGGATTTCCCCCCCTCTCTCTCTCTCACTATATATATATATATATATATATATATATATATATATATATATATATATAAAGAAAGTTCTTGGGTAAAGCAGCAAGCAAAACGTGTGCTCTTTCAACACTATATTTCCGATATTTCGACAGTGTATACTGTCATCTTCAGGGAAGCTACAAATGATTAACGGAATTGCTTATACAATATGAAGCGGTAGAAAGGTATTACTTACTGTGTTTTTGAGAATGGTTGCTGAGTTGTAATTGTTTGACAATGAATGAATGATTTTTGAGTGCATTGGCAGATTAAAATTATGTACATGATAATGTCAAGTATTTAAAATATGTGAGATTAAAATGAATGAATTGTCTGTTTCCTAACCTAAGAATTTCAAACTTCGTTATAACTGTTTTAAACTTCATTTCAATCTCACATAACTCAAAAACTTGATATTATCATGTAGGTACATAATTTTAATCTGACAATGCACTCAAAAATCATTCATCCATTGTCAAACAATCACAACTTAGCAACCATTCTCAAAAACACAGTAAGTAATACCTTTCTTCTCGCTTCATATTGTATAAGCAATTTCGTTAATCATTTGTAGCTTCCCCGAAGATGACAGTATACACTGTCGATATATCGGAAATATAGTGCTGAAAGAGTACACGTTTTGCTTGCTGCTTCACGCAAGAACTTCCTTTTTGTCCCCTAACAAGTCAGCAAAGACTTCCCATCTACTATACATATATATATATATATAGGGAAAGCTACAATATTATATAATTTGTCAAATTTGCAAAGTAAAAGTGCGAAAAAACTACTTACAGTGTCCACGAGATTGAGTGCAAAAAAGTTGTTAACAATTTAAAACATGTATGAAACATATGTCACAGTTTTAATGTTCGTATATATATATATATATATATATATATATATATATATATATATATATATATATATATATATATATATATATATATATATATATATATATGGATCTTCCCTTGATAAGTAGCAATAATTCGATTAACCCATAGCCTCCTGAGAACTTGTTAAATTTTTAATTTCAGCTATCACCAATTTTGGGATAAACGTACAACAGGACTACAAGGATGGAGAAGGCACTGGCATCCCAGCCAGTAACATACCTATTGTGAATTTGGTCTTAGTTAACATAACTGGAATCATGGACGGTATCGACTCGAAACCAGTACAAATCATATGTGGTGAGACGGGATGCAGGGACTGGCACTGGTCTGGTATCTCGATCACAGGAAATTCAACAGCAAGCAATTGTAATTATTCACCTTCTGGATTCACATGCTGATCGACTTCTGTTAAATAAACTAATGAGTATTCATGTTATTTTCTTTATACCGTTCAATTCTATAACTTGAATAAGTATCCACAAACTTCAAAGCAGAAGTGTTTTCAATTTTGATGTAATAATCATTGAGTTCATGTTGGTACATGTTCTTATAATGGCAAGAATAAAAAACTGAACTTTATGATAGTGAATGAACTCCATGATAATAATTATGGCAATGCAAGTATTCGAAATCAGCTCTGCTTGATAGAGTTCAATGAAAAATTGTGATGATATTTTTATTATATCTGGAAATGATCATAAACAATTTGCAAACTGTTTGGTGGAGTACCGAAGAATGAATACCTATTGGCTTTTTCCTTTGAATACCGTGAAGTCGGGTGATAATACACCTGAAATTTCAATATATTGTGAACATTGGTGATAGAAAATTGCTTCTAGGACCGCTTATTTCCATACTTGTGTAAAATATCTACGATCATTAAAGAATATCTATTTTGTAGATCTAAATTTGTTATAAATGGTGAGAAATCAACAGAAATATTCCTTGAAACATCGGAACTGCATTAGTATACCGGGTGACTCGAAACCAATTTACCCCCCTGTATCTTCGTTGGTATTTCGTAGTTATATTTCAAAATCGGTAGTTCAATTTGAAGTCATGAATGTACAATTCAGCAAGTATCAAACCATATATGATACGGAAGTGCATCCAATTCTCATGTTTCAAATGGAAAGTATATTTTTTTTGGAAATTGTGATTGAGTAACGAACTACCTTCCGATGATATATCACAATCCAACTTGGAATTCACAATCTACTGATTTTTTTTAAATGCAGATTCACACGAAAGGGAAGCCCTGTAATGTTTAAAGAACACAGCGTGAATCAAGGAACAGGAGATACGAATTGACATTCACTTTGAATTTTTGAAGTTGTAAGCCTCAGGAAAAACCGTTTTCGGCAAGGAGTTTCACAGCTCAACTGTTCTATTGGAAGGAGAATCCCATTGCCACACTCAATCAATCGCTTTTGAAATATCGAATGCAGCATCAGCTATCGTTTCTCCTAATTCCTTGATTGAATGCTGCCAAATATTAGAAAACAAAAGCCAATAAGTCACTGGCTGATCTTTGATGGCGAAATCCGTATTGTCGATCATTAATTATTCCTGATTTCTCTAGATATTTGGAAATCTTCATATTCATTGCTTTCTCCATGAGTTTGGGAATGATGGAGGTTGAGTTTTTGTTTCCTTTTTAAGGAACTGGCTGAACTCTTGCTGTCCTCCAGGACTTAGGAAAAACCCCCAAGTTACCTATATGAAAGGTTGAATAATTCGCAAAGTGCTGGTGTTAACTCGGGGCACTTGCTTTCAGAACAATTGCTGGGATTCCATCAGATCTGTAAGCCTTATTCGCCTTCAAGTCCATTGAAATTTTTCTTATATTTTGTTGGTGAAAAATTATCTCAGGCATATGACTGTCGAACAGTCGTGATATTCGTAGGATCTTTTCTCGATGAGTCCAGAGTAGAATTTCCAGCAAACATATTGGGTTCTGTTGGGTGGTGGTGGCTTGTGATCCATCTTCTTTGGTTGAAGGGGTAAATGAACTGAAATTGAAGTTTTTGGCGACAGTTTTAGCAAATGACCATAACGAACGACAACCGTTTGGACATTCAACAAGTTTTGAACGGATTTTATGATTATGTGCTTCTTTAGCAAATTTAATTATTGCACTGAAACTATTTCTTCCGTTAACCCACTCAGATCTGGTCTCCAAACTGGGGTCCTGGCACCAGCGATTCAATTCCGCTTGTTTGGATTTGACTGCCTTAGAGCAGCCTTTATTGAAGCAAGGTTTCTCAGACTGTGGTCTCTTCGTACTCCTTGGATTGAATGTTTCCATTCCCAGAATACTGGTGTCAGAAATTTATTGTGCACATAGAGTGGGATCACCTGATGAAAAATAGACCCTTCTCCAAGGGAAATCAGAGAAAAACATTCGAAAACCGTCCAAGTTTGCGGATTTGTAATGCCAAACACGACGTGAGGGTAACTCACCACTCATTGGAGTCAAATACGAACAAGTTAAATCAATGGTTGATAAGAATTACTCAAGGAGGAGTGAATTTTGATCTGATACATATCAGAATGAGTAGTAAGAAACAATTCCAGTGTATTGGCAAATTGGTTATTAGTGTCAGGAATAGGAGTGGGTTGATCGATAGTTGTTCCAGATCATTAGTATTAGCAAATGTCTCTGCCTGTCGTCCTCTTTCATTTATTCTATTCGGAATTTGAGCCATGAAGAATTATGTACATTGGAATCACCCAATGTGGTGACCTCAGCAGTTGGATGTTTTTTTTGATGAAGTCGATTTTTTCCAAAAAAATTCGAATAGTCTGTCAAAAGAGACATTGCTAGATGATAAATGAAGACAACAGACAAATTAGTTTGTTGATGATTGACAAGCTTGAACCACATCACGTAAAAATATTTCGGTTCCAGCCCTTCTTCACGTTGGCACGATAAATCATTCCTAGATTATACACAAACAGTCTATCAGTCTGAAAAGTTTTAGTTAGAATAAGAATGTCAGGTTTTTCGGCTTGCAGATAGTGAAGCACATCATTGATATTTTTATTCATAGTTATATGAATATTACTTTTCTTTATAATAGTATGCTTAAGTATTGAGTAAGTAATAATATTTCATGGCCGAACTTTCCACACAATATTATTTTTGTGGCTTAGATATTTTTAAAACTAAATATTTCTAAATTTTTCACCAAGTCCATCATTTTTGAAATTTTTCCATCTTTGGGAAGGTATTTCGATACCGAATCGTCGTTTTCAAAAAGAATAATAGATTCCATTTGGAATATGATAATGGGATACGCATCCGATCAAACCGGAAGTGTCGTATATGGTTTGATACTTGCTGAATTGTACTCTCATGGCTTCAAATCGAAGTACCGAATCTAGACGTCCCTTTCTCATCCACCAATTTCTCTCTCTCTATGTTATTGGCCTTTGCTTCCTCCAAGGCGCATTCAGCCAATCCACCAATTTGTTTATGGTTGGAAAATTTCTCAGTATGATTTACCGACTGAACGGTCGAGTTATACATATTTTTTTGAGATCTGATGAAGGATCTGTACAAATTCGAATGATGGAAAGATGACTAGATATAGAATTTTTCCCTAATACCAAGCGACATTACATCATGTGCCATAATTCGTTTGATTGGCAGTGATAAATCATCTCACACTAACATGTGTATTCATAAGCAGTTGATTGTTTCGTTCGGTATAACATGGAGGTCTGTTGGATAGTTTTCACCAACTCATCGAATAAGTACATATTTATTATCTCGATAGTTGATAATTGTCAGTTATGATTATTACAAGGCGGTTTTTTGATGTTCAGTTGTCTTTTTCTCGAAAACAATTTGTTGTTTTGTGGCGAATTCACTAGGCAATACAATTTTTTTTCCTGAACAGAAGTTTTTCTTTATAAAATAAAATACAGCGTTTTGTGTTCGCGAGCCGAGCCAAGTGTTATTGCGGATAGCTATGGCGGGTTGAAACAACTGTCTGGCATTGGATTTGTGAATGCAATCATGTAGATCGAAACTAATTGTCTTTAACTGCAGGTTATTTTTTACGGCTTTGCCGTACATTGTGCCCTCTGTAATGCAGGGTCCATACCAAGCTCGCGAACTGTTCTCGATAGTTTGCAAACAGATCGAAAACAGTGCACGAACTTGGTGTGGACGGAAATTAGCGAACAGTTGCCACACAAAGTTCACTCAAGAGGCGAACCTCGTAAAGTGCACGTTTGAAGTTTCGAGAACTGTTCGAGAGACCTATTCAATTCTTGGTGTGGACGCGTAGCACAGCTCTCGAACAGTTCGCGAATAGTTCCAGAACTTCAATTTTGGTCTGGATGGGTCTTAAAAGGTCTCCACTGGGTGAAGTAGACGTTTGAGTCTTTGGTCATCCACCAGATGGCGTTTCGCCTAGAAGGTTTACATCATCTGCACCAGATTCAAACGTTGGTTTATGTTTTAATGACAAAAAAAATGTTTTTTCAGTTTTCATAGAAAATACAATGTTTATAATTGCTAGAAACTGAATACAATTCGAGATTTCATACCGAAACCCTAATTCCAACTCCAATATGAGAACTTGAAAATTTGTTGGACTCTAAACTCCCATAACTCATAATCAACTTAAATTTATGTAGAAAACATACATTCTTAACAAATAACTGATTCCGGCATTAACGGCCGAGTATAAACAGGAAATCCTCTTAATGTTTTTCGACAAAGGTATCCAATCTGTTCGTAGTTTCAGTGTATGAGGTGGTCCGCTGATGTGATTTCTGTAACATTTTCAGAACTGCAAATTCTTTTCTATATGAAGATACAGTATAATATATATATATATATGTTGTTGTTGTTGGGTTCGGGTTGTGACCGCGTCTGGAGTTTTGTTCCCGACGTTTCGGCTCCGATTTTGGAGCCATTTTCAAGAGGTAAATGTGACTTCACGCTGAGGTGAAAGGATCGTTTCTTCAGCCAATATGTAGGACATCCAATAGAATTACCTACCAGGTATCACTGGTTATACCCAACATCTACACGGAATGTTTCGAAGCATTCACCATCGTAAACGACAAATAGAATACGCGCGTGGTTGGGATACATCGACGACACCGTTGATTTGTTAATATCATCTCTTTTCTTGAGTTTTTCGACTATGCTATTTCATATTCAATATCTGAGTTTTTTGTCACGATACTAATTCCTTTTATCAATCGAACCTTCTTTGACCAAGAGAAATTCATTCAACCCTTTTTTTTTAATTTGATTGCCTCATTCGATTTTAATTTCTCATAATGTTGTTTCTAGCAACGGTTTCAATAGAGTTGAGTATATAGATGATGGAAGTGCGAATCAATTCCACTCAGCAATGAACATTGTCAACCACATTCAAGCGAACGAGCGAAGAGGTTTCATTACCCCATTATTCATCCCAACTAGTAGGTAACATTATCAATATTACTGACATCTATTTGTATCGATGGGTCACTAACTGTTTGAACGTTTTTCAACTACCTGTCTAGAACCACTCAGAAAAAATACCAAACTGTGCAAGGAGCCATATATAAAATGTTACTGTTATCTCATCCATTCAACTGACTCATTAACGGTTGATTATCTGCAATATGTTACTATCGATAAAAATTCCCCGTCAGAGCATTTCATTTCGATGTCGGTGTATCACAGAATCAATAGGCCGTGAAGTGCTTCAGCGGATGTGCCATATGCCAACTTAAGAAAAACAAGACAATTGCGGTTAATACCAATGCGCCCGACTCTCAGTTCCTCTGTTCAAGACGTTGCGTCAAATTATATGAAGATGGCAATTTGGCTAAACTGTATACATGATTTGATCAATGATGAATTTGAAAAGTAGTATGTTACGGTTTAGTCACATGAATACTGTACCCAACTCACCGTGTACGCTAACTGAAATTACCTCTTTGCGTAATTGGTAATTGAAAAAGCTCTGTTTTATTTCAAGTGAATTTTATATCATTCTTCTGGAGCAATTTTTTACAGTTTCCATTGAAAAAGAACATACTGAAACGAATCTTGATATGCAAATAATCACGAGCTGTGTTCCAACAAAAAAAAACTCTGTTTCACGGGAACAACTCCTAAGCGCGCAAATTTTATTGCAGATCACACTTTGTTCGAACTCCAAGTATTTTATCTCTTGGAGCCAGACTGTAAAAACTTGGTTTGAAAATCGTAGCAGTCGCTCGTTCTAATAATCCAACACTCATCTTGCAGCCTCGAAGACGAAAGAAGGATCGAATTAATTTGTGGAAACACTTTAGAGCCATAACAATTTTTTTTTCGATAGTCCCCTCTGACATTCAAAAGCAGATTGTTTTTGCTGAATCATCCCCATGAAAGATATCAAGTAGAATTCGATGAATGTTTAAAAATTTTTCTTATGTTAAACAGCTGATGATTGTCAACCCTCACGAGGCCTCACATTTGAACTTGTGATTCCCAGCACGGTGACTTGGCGGGGAATTGATCACTTGATAGGCGGACGTGCTTACCACTACACTATCGAGACAACTATAATTCCATGTATTATAGTCGCAGCTGTGAGTTATGACAGTTGCATCAACATTGCTCAAGCTGCGTCACACGGCTGTTAAATAATCCGTTATTCTCATTCCGGTGAATCCCTTGTTGGCTATCGATAATAATGGAACGATTGTTCCAGTATTATCGAATAGCTCTGAAAAAAGATCTCAGAATTAAAAAACAAGAACCTACAACGAATTATCCGAGTCACTATGTAGATCACACTTTCAAAATCATTGACGTAGTAAACATTAACCGGAAGCAAAATTAAACAGTTCATTTCGATATTGTCTGCAATATTTCTGGTTAGAAAAATTAAATTCTGTATGCGAGCCATGAAGTAATGACTTGAATACGTGGGGAAAATAGAACTTCTTTATGATGCATTCATGGCATTCGCTTGAAGTTGGTTGACAAGGTTCCTCATTGAGTGATATTGGTTCGAATTTCTATTGCCTATGCAATCAACTCTATTGAAACCTGTTGCAGAAACCTCGCACTATGGAGAAAGTCTCAATTAAAACAATACATTTCAAATAATAGAATAGAATTACTCGGTGGAACAATCTAATATATAGTTCCCAAGCTTTGAGAATAAATGAGCAGAAGTTAGTCGAAAAGCAATTATAAAAAAGAAAATACCGGATGTGTTGAAAAAAAAAAATTCATCGAATAGGCACACAAATCCACATAGATTGGAATGAATCACGGGCAAGAAAAAAAAATGAATGTTCAATTGATCAAAAAATGAAATAGCGAGAGATTATTGAAATATTGAATATAAAATAGAAAATCAAACGAAAATCAAATGAATCAATATTACCAAATGTTGAAACCAAGTTTCTAATGGAGTGCACAATGATGTTTCTATCGCTGGTATCCGCAATAGCTTTTGGGTGACGACTGGGATGGAAAAAACAACGTCGTCATTTTTCCATCTAGGGGCAAAAGCTCAAGCAGTGAAAGAGGCACAGACAATCCGAGTGGAATGCTTCCTAAAAAAGATGAAATATCCTATATTTTCACTTAGTCTGGAAAGGTTGGATATATTAAGCAGAACTCTGTCAGAAAACAACTACTTTCATAGCTGATATCTCGCCGGACATTGGATGACACCTGACAGATATATGTGCAAGAACCTATCGCTGTTGTTTGATCACACACGACATTCGTAATAGTATCGTTGTACTGTTTGAATGTCATTATGTTGTGGTGGATTGATTCTTTCTTCTAGCTTTTTTAGGTTCTCAACCCACCATAATCTGAAAAACTAGAAATTAATATTGAATCTATACAAGTGTAGAAGGGCAGACTGGAGATCATACAGTTGAATGGAATAACACTCAAATGATGGCAAAGGAGAGCAGTGACAGGAAATGATAATTGAAGGAATCTGCTTTTATCATACCGTCTGCGGATGCTTGCATCTCAAACACTTCGGTTAATATAGATCACACCTGGCCGCTACTCTTGAAATACATATATATATATATATATGTATATATATATATATATATATATATATATATATATATATATATATATATATATATATATATATATATATATATATATATTTGATCGGCTAGGCTTCAGCGGTTAGAAATGTGCTGGCTGGAACTTCCGGTTGATCCGTGTCTGGAATGATTTACTTGTCTATGTTTCGGCTCCCATTTCGGAGCCATTTTCAAGACTTAGTGACCTTGCGTCTAGGTCTGAGTTTTGACAACTTTCATTTTGTTTCAATATTCAAGACAATTAGATTTTGATTTTTTTGTGGTTCTCGATGGTCTGGAGGTAAGTACGTTCGCCTATCAAGCGGAAGATCGAGGCTCAATTCCCCACCACGTCACTGAATTGGGATTCACGCGTTAAAAGGTGAGGCTTCGTTGATCTATTGCTCGCACAAGCTTCGACTTTTGAGGATTGACGTTCGTCAGCTGGTTAACGAAAAAAAAAAACATTTCTTCAACCGTCTTTCGCTTGTGTCTCAATGATCTGACACCATATCGAAACCCGAAAGCTGGTCTGAATTGTTGATACAATACTTCCTTCTAGTTTTTTTGGGTTCTTAACCTACCACAATCTGAATATACAGAAATTGATATTGAATCTATACAAGTGTAGAAGGGCAGATTTCCAATCTACGCCAGAATGTCGTCCGGCTTTCTGGTTATATATATATATATATATATATATATATATATATATATATATATATATATATATATATATATATATATATATATATATATATATATATATATATATATAAATATATATATATGTATATATATATATATATATAAATATATATATATATGTATATATATATATATATATAAATATATATATATATGTATATATATATATATATATAAATATATATATATATATGTATATATATATTATTATATAGAAATAGATATTGAATCTATACAAGTGTAGAAGGGCAGATTTCCAATCTACGCCAGAAAATTGTTCGTTCTGGTTATATATATATATATATATATATATATATATATATATATAACCAGAAAGAACAATTTTCTGGCGTAGATTGGAAATCTGCCCTTCTACACTTGTATAGATTCAATATCAATTTCTGTATATTCAGATTGTGGTAGGTTAAGAACCCAAAAAAACTAGAAGGAAGTATTGTATCAACAATTCAGACCAGCTTTCGGGTTTCGATATGGTGTCAGATCATTGAGACACAAGCGAAAGACGGTTGAAGAAATGTTTTTTTTTTTCGTTAACCAGCTGACGAACGTCAATCCTCAAAAGTCGAAGCTTGTGCGAGCAATAGATCAACGAAGCCTCACCTTTTAACGCGTGAATCCCAATTCAGTGACGTGGTGGGGAATTGAGCCTCGATCTTCCGCTTGATAGGCGAACGTACTTACCTCCAGACCATCGAGAACCACAAAAAAATCAAAATCTAATTGTCTTGAATATTGAAACAAAATGAAAGTTGTCAAAAAAATTGAAATAACAAAATTTCAGTTCCTAATGAATCTACCGCTCATGCTTCAAACTTCACCCTCGGAAATAACTATCATTACTACTCGTTAAACAATACACAATTCTGACAAAAATTATTCGTGAATGACAAAAAATATGTAAAAACATTCGACATAGTCGATGGGTAGATTAGCGTTCAATAAAATCATCTTTTGAACAATTCGTTGAGGCCAGTCTCAAACTATCTATACAGTAGGCTTTGGCTGGCACCTGTCAGAAAACAACTACTTCCCTGGCCAATACCACGAAGGGCATTGAATTCGACCGGTGCCAATGCAGATCATTTCATGAAAAGGAAATTCTGCATTTGCTTTTGACGATAGAAATGAAGGAATTGTTTTTCAATTATTGGGAAGTGTGGCCGTATGTGCTCGTATTCGTATTTTTTTTCTTTTGTTTTTATAATGATGAATATATTTTTTGATACCCATATTTATTTCACCCGATTTTGTTTTTTGTAATTGTTAGGTTATTTTGTGGAAATCACCACAGATCGGGTTATGCTTTTTCAAATAAAAAAAATTGTTGTTACCTTCAGACACAAAAAAAGGTCCTTTGTTTCACAGAGTTGTACAAACTCCATGGCATCCCTGAAGATGTGGTTTTCATTCCCGTGTTCCTGGGTATCGTCACCGTCGACAGAGGCGCTGCCTAGGAAGATAAGTAGCACTAGAATTTTCATATTTGGAATGGTTCACACACGCGAGTCGACAAAGACTGTGTTCGGCCTCTTGAACGTCCTGGTTTTATCTAGGAGGAGTTACCCGTAAGGATCTTGATTACAACTATTTGACAAATTTGTAACGACTCCGTTGACCGGGTTTGTCTTCGTACTAGTGGAGCAGAAAAACAAGACGACGGCAATGAACACATGCGACTTTATCCATATATGACATGAAACCTTATTTTCGAAGAAAATAATGATATTAGTACGATACAATCATTGCTCGTGATACTCAAAATCTTCCCATATCATAAACTTTATTTGAAGTTATTCTGAATATTTCTATGTCGATTACAAAGAAGCTGACCTTCATACAATCATGATTGAATTTTATGTTGAGAATAGGAAATTCTTCAGTTAGAATACAAGTCAACTCAATAACTTTTCCAACCAGATTATTCTTTTTTGTAAATGACAACTTGACTTCAACAACAATAATTTTGTTCAGCGGGGACTAGCTTTCCATTTCACAGCTTGATCGCTTCGAAGCCCTTCGGAATATTTCAACATGCATATCGAAAGATATACTCGTGGAAGTAGTCAATAAAGTATGGATAAAAAAAAGATGGGACAATGAAGAAACGAAAATGAATTCAATTTATCCACTTCTGGGTCAGCTCCTCATTCATGTCCATTGTGATTAGTTTCGAAGATTCCATGAAGCATTATGAATTTTTGGTTGAAGGATAATTGTAATTTGAATTCATGAATAACTCTTTCCTACTCAAATCATTAATGTCAATTTGCACAAATGTCACAAGTTGTGAGGACAATAATTATTCAGCTGTACCTACTACTCAAATAGTATATTATGCAACGATCAAATAGAAGGAATATCATTTATTTCATTATTGCTAGTCCCAATAGAGTTCAAAATTGTATTGGAGTTGCTGATTTCATTCTGAGTATGTAGTCTTCAGTCACAGAATTGAATTTCCAATTGATTATGAATCTGTATGGTTATGAAACATATGTATCAAAATGAGCTCATTATGATACAGATTTTTTATTACGATACAGATTGTCGATCCCTTTCATAATGAATCTCATTATGAAAAAGATTATTGAGTGTGAATATAGTATGGGTGTGGATAAAATATATAGTGCGGACGTGAATTATCCTTTCCTTCTCAACGTGACTATATCTCAAAGTCTGAGATGATTCAATAAAGAAATAATCATTTCCAGTACTTCTCAATGAAAAATTAAAAATATTATGTCAATTGCTGCAAAGAGGAAACTGTTAACTTTTGTTTTCAAACAGAAAGACAATCTTGGGAAAACTCGTTTGAGAGGTCATTCGATTCTGTATTCAACCCCGATCTATTCTTTAGAGTTGTATTCGCTCCTCCTCAGTTATAAACACTAAAAAATATTATTTCATAATAAAAACAGGCGTTACCTTTCTGTATTTTTCTCCAGGTTCACGACCTATTTCCAGAGTTAATTTTTGGTTTTTCAATACCTACAACATTTTTCAGGTTCTACCCTAAAAAATGGTCAGTTCTTTTTTGAGCCCTTTCAAATGGTGGATATAGGTCCAATGCGATCATAAATTACATGAAAGTGCAGTCTAGGCCACAAAATTGAGGATGTGTCAGTTAATGAGCAAATTCACCAATATTACAAATGTCATACTAAATGAGGCATTACTTATTGGCAAAAATGTTTATTCGGTATGAGGTGAATCTTCACGCGAAATGTTCAAAGTTGCACAAAAACAAAATAGAGAGACTCAGCATATTATTGAGCTGGTAGATAGTATTAAGTTACTATTCAGATACGAATAAACTCGGAATAACTTCCTTTTTGGAAAAAAAGTATTACATTAGATTGGGTACATTTACTAACTCCAGGATTCGCCCTATAAAAATAATCATGGATAATGAAGAGGCAGCACAGCATTACTTGAGGAATGCAAAAAATCTGAAATCTGATCAAAACTACAGAAACATCAACATAGCAGCTGATAGAACAAAGAAACAAATTGAGCATTATAAACAAATCAAGCAGGAATTAGTAGACGGAATCAATAATGGGGAGACAAATTGTAGAATCAAATACATAAATAACGTACCAAGAATTGTCCCAACAAACTAGAAGTGCCCAGCAGTAACAATGGTGATGATATTTCCATCTATTACCAGAATGTTAGAGGTTTAAACAGTAAAGTAGATGCATTTTCACCAAGTGTAAGTGATTGCGAATATAACATGATTGCTATCAGTGAGACGTGGCTGAAACCTGATGTGAATTCTAGTGAACTATTTTCGACCAATTATGATGTATACAGAAAAGACCGTCAGCTTAACCAATTAAATCTCTCAACTGGTGGTGGTGTATTGCTTGCTATAAATACTGTTATGAAGTCTGAGGTGATCAACACTCCACAACTTGATGAAAACTTTCCCGGAATCGACCTCTTAATCTGTAAATGCTATTCATCTCATTGTGTTTTCTATGTTGTAGTTATTTACATTCCCCCATCTTTGCCATCTGATGAATTTAGTAATTTTATTGAATCTTTTGAAAGACACGAAGTGTTGCAGTCTGAAAGGGTCATAATCCTAGGTGATTTTAACTGTGCTAATTTCATTGAGAAAAATTTAGAAGATAGACAAACCTACACTATCACTGACTTCCCAACTTTTCTGGGTCTAAGACAACTAAATAATATTCCCAATAACTACAATATAATGTTGAACTTGGTAATGAGTAATATGTCATGTACTGTAACTCGAGATCATGTACCTCTTGTAAAAGAAGACCTATATCATCCATCACTATCCATTGTTCTCAATAGAATTTGTATGAAACAGAATAATTTTGGATTTGGTAGCAATAAATCTTATAACTTCAAAAGAGCAAACTTCCAATCATTATACAATGAATTCTTTCACATAAACTGGGATATATTAGATAGAACTGACCCAAATATGGCCATCGAATGTTTCTATAATAAATTCTATGACATCTTAGATAGGCATGTACCAAAATACGAGACTTATAAACATACTTACCCAGTTCGGTATACAAGTGAATTTATTAGACTAATTAAACGGAAAGCAAAACTGCATAAAAAATATAAATATACAGGAAATGTTGCCTATTACCATGAGTTTAGCAGAATTAGAAAAACTGTTAAAGAAAAAATTGAAGAGGCCTACGCAAACTATTTTCAAAAAATTCAGGTTCGGTTGAAAAATGAACCTAAGTCATTCTGGTCCTTTATACATAACAAAAATAAAACCTCTAGAATTCCGGCAAAAATGTTTTACGGTGATGAATCATTTGAACACCCTCAAGAAATAGTAAATACCTTTGGTAAATATTTTGAAAGCGTCTATACAGTGGTGGAACAAACTCAAAAATAAATTCACATCAGGTTCTGAGAAAATTCCATCCTTCATTATAAAAGATTGTCTGAGAGTATTAGTTCATCCATTGCGTACAATCTTTAATTTAATTCTTAGAACATCGGTCTTTCCTGATAACTGGAAAATTTCTAAAACTTGTCCTGTTCACAAATCTCAAGACCGTGCTCCTATTAGTAATCATAGACCAACTCCAATCCTGAATAACTTTGCAAAGGTCTTGGAGATTATATTGTGTGATCGCATTTATCTGGCAACTCAACATGTTATTTCTGAATCTCAACATGGTTCCATGAATTCAAAATCTACAATTAGTAATGTATCCATTTTCAGTCAATACTTATGTGAATCATTAGACCGAAGAGGACAGGAAGATGCGGTGTATGCTGATTTCTTTAAGGCCTTTGACAAAATAAACCATAAAATACTCCTGAAGAAAATTTCTTGTTTGGGTTTCAATAATATTTTTCTGAAACTTTTGAAATCATATTTGAATAATAGAACCCAATATGTTACATACAATGGATTTTGTTCACAAAACTATATTGCAACCAGTGGAGTACCACAAGGTTCCATCTTGGGGCCTTTGATATTCTTGATATTTATTATTGATCTTCGCGAGACACTAGATTGCAATGAATTAATGATTGCAGATGATTTAAAATTATATGTCACTGTTTCTAATTAGGATGATTGTATTATACTACAGGAACAAATGAACTATTTGCACGAATGGTGTTTGAAAAAATCACCTATTTTTAAATATATCTAAATGTAAAGTATTGACTTTCACTAGAAAATCCAATAATGTTTTTTACCCATTCACAAAAAACAATACAGTTCTTGAACATGTTGATAATATTAGAGACTTAGGAGTTCACTTCGATCAACAGCTTACATTTAACTCTCACATAAAAGAAATTACTGAAGCAGCATATCGTACATATGGTTTCATCTTCAGAAATTGTAGAAACTTCAATGATATTACTGCACTCTCATCTCCCTTCTTCAGTCTAGTGAGGTCTAAACTAGAATATGGATCATTAATATGGAATCCCATTCATAGCCAATCCTCAACAACCATCGAGAAAGCCAAAAAAAAATTTTTAAACTTTCTATGCTTCAAGGTTGATGGAGTTTATCCTTCAAGAGGATCTGATTATATGAATATACTACGTAAATTCGATTTCGTATCTTTAGAAAAACGCAGAAATCAATCATCAATAATATTTCTACATAAGCTATTGAATGGTGAGGTGGACTACCCTGTACTAGTATCACAAATAGATTCTCATGTGCCGAGATTAGAGTCTAGATCAAATATCACTTTCAAGTGTAAGAGAGCTCAAACAGATATTATGTCTAAAGCTCCAATTAATGTGATGTGTTGAAACGCTAACAAATTATCAAATATTTGTGATATTTTTAACTGCAGTAAGAGTGAATTGAGAAATAAATCACGAGCAAATCTATAAGCAATTTGGGAATTAATCATGTTTGTTATTTTTTTAAACTTTTAAGTTGTATCCATGCCATATTCTGTAGGTTGTAGTTGTAACACTGGTACTATACTTCTAATTATATTACATTTGCTATCCTTTGAAAATTGCCTTTTAAATGGTTTCTGTTGGGGAATAAATGCTATATTATTATCACTTCATCAAGACTACTCTCTATATCCTAAGGCGAATCCTGTTTATGGGTTGACGTGTTGGTGAGCATTTGAAAATTGCAGTGGATGAATTGGACAACATTATAAAATATTGCTATTGCATTTTGCGAAATAATAAGTGCTGCACTGAAAAGATAGTCAAACAGAATGAACTTCATATTTGATAACGACTTGAAAAAAAATTACCCAAGCGTGAAGAAAGAACGCAGAGTCGGATGAAGACAGTTTATGAATTCGATGCATTTCACATGAATTTTTCCAGTGCATTTTCCTATTGTTCGTATATATTGTCAGATTTCTCAGTGTCTATGGGGTTGTTAAAGTTCGTTCAAGGTTCGACAATTGTTTTAGGTTACCGTTTCGCTTCTGTATATAGTAATTAAGTATTCTGTGACCGAGCGCACGAGAGCTCTTAGAATAGGCACATCGTAGGGCAAAGTTGTAAAAAATAACCTGCCACAACGAGAAGGCTTCCTCCATTGTCGCATTTCACTTTCACTCCAAATGTATTCCTCACAGTCGTAGGGGGCTTTGGGGGCACTGGCAATAAACGAGAATTCAAAACCAATGAGTTCTATGTAGAAATAGATGAGTTTATTTCTTTCCATTTATACATACCTGATTTTTTTCATAATATACAGATATTTTCCACCACCATTTATAGTACCAACGGAAAAGTGAATACCTCAGATATAGTGTCACTTCTTGAGTAACTGAAGAATATTTGTATGCGAGAATAATATTTTTCATTTTAATACACAATACACAACCATCCTGTTTAAAACTAATCTGGCCACATTGGGAATTGGATTCCCACTGACATAATCATTTTCTGTTAGTTTGAGGATTATGGATAATAGAATAAAAGTGGTGATCACCCACGAACGGATAGTTTGTAGCAAGTAAATCATTCTCATACGAAACATTGGAAGACCTTATCGTAGGGAGCATCACAGAATCCTTCCTTAACGGATTCGAAGAAAGTGCCTTTCCGGAAGCGAGTGACATCACAGTGATGATTTTTTATCAGAAATGCAAGGTTGGTTTGAGTTCACCCACTAGAGATCACCAGCTTTTTTGTCGCTTCAGATTTATGATTGACTTGGCGTCCAATATAGAGTCAGTGAGTCACATTCTGCCAGTTCTTCACAACAATTGATTGAAAAATAGAGGCAAAATATCATTATTTTATGGTGAGGTGGCCATTACTAATTTCGAAGAGTTGAAGTTGCGAAATAGCTTCTCAATTGTGTTGATCAGTCGTTCGTAGAATGACATCACTGCACTTTGAGTTGAGCGCCCAGGCAAAAATCCATGTTGGTTATCAGAGATAATGGCATGACTCGATGCGAAATTCAAAAGTCTTCGAAGAAACGCATATTCGAAAACCTTAGAGAAACATGATGTAACTGTAATCGGCCTATAATTTTCAAGTCACGATGGATTTCGATTTTTGAGTATTGGAATAACTTTGCCGACTATCAGTGAGGATGGAAAACATCCTATCGTAAAAGAAAGATTGACGAAATAAGTAAGAGGTGATAGAATGTGACACAAAACTCTCTTGAGTGTGAAAGATGGGACCTCATCTGGCCCAGATGATGCATTGTTGACTATTTTTCAAAGGAAACACTTCATAGACTCGAAAACTATAATGACCTTTCACTATTCACAATAACTTTCACAAAGAAAACCAACTACCTCCACCATAAACATACGCATACTGAATAATTCCCTAATAACAATGTTTCTCCTGATACGATGTCATAATCTTCTCGGCGATGACAAACCGTTTCTGCCATGGGCGCCCCAATGTATTTGACAGTCGGCCATGCTACTGATATCCACGTCCTCGTGGAGCTTCAAATTTGATTTGCCTAGAGAAACAACAAAAAAAAGACGTGTCAATTTCTGGTTATGAAAATATTTTTCAATTCAATCATCAAACAATAAGGAGCTGCTGCTTTCTCGTTACATCAAGCCTTAGAAAATTCTGAAAGAAAGGTAACATGGGTAATGTGCACAAATTAAAAAAAAAAAACAAGAACAAAACAATTGGTACCACATTACCTACCAAACGATCTAGATCATGATCTAACTAAATTTTTATTTTTGCCCAGACTTTTTTTCGTTAAGTCCAGCGAGCTGAGAGATGCACGTAGCATTTCTCTTTGCAAAATTCTTTACTTTGAACTTGCCGTATTTGAGATCTCGTCAACTGAATTCGTATCAGACTCCACTTCGGAGTCTGAAGTAACGACAGTTCCGTAAGGCTTGATCTTGTCAAGAGACACGATGCCCTTGTACTTCCTCTGCGAACGGGAAGAGCCTTTCACGTCTTCGATCACATAACGATCGTGATCTAAAGCTTTGATGATCTCGTATGGGCCACTATATTTAGGAAGGAGCTTTCGACTTTTACCGTCGTTACTTGTCGCCAACGTACGAACTAGTACTTTTACCTCGACTTGACATATTCTTTCTCTAGTGCCTTCAATGTGCATAGATACTCTGCGTACAGACTGTCTGGTGTAGAATATCGACCAGCCCGTGCACCTGCCTGTAAACTGGGATCCTTTATTCCATCAATCAAGCACGACACTGCTTTCTTGCCTGAAAGTTCACAAGCACTAATCAAATCCATTTTCTCGAAATAATATTTTTCCCAAGTTTCATTTGGCATTTTGTTCCTGTCCAAAAGGCTTCTCAAGGTCGTTGCGTAATCCTGATGCTCGGGAAAGGTTTTAATCACAAGATCTTTCCATTCAGCCCAAGTCAATTGATAGGTTTTTGAATTATCATACCACTTCCGTGCCAACCCTGATAATCTACTTTGCATAAGAAAGATCATCGTCGCTTCCTCCCAATTATTTATTACTCCTAGTTGTTCAATTTTTTTGATCCATTTTGACGAATTCATGTTTGGATTTCCTGGGGTGAATTCTGGGATGCATTCAGGCTTTACGATGGTATTTTTCCTTCTTCTCGGCTGGGATTGATGCTCTATTAATTTCTCAACTAAAGCCCTCAGGCGTTCAACCTTATCGTCTTTATTTTGAGAAATTGGTGGATATGGTGGCGTATTGGATGCTATTATTCTTGTAGTGCTTGTAGAAGGAGCTGACTGATCATAAACAATAGATCTAACATCCTTTTCGCTACGCTCTTTCCTTGGACAATGTCGTTTCTTGCGTTTGTAATAGTGCCTAGTATCTGAGTCACTTGAGGAAGAGCTAGATGATGAAGTGATTTGGAACGCCCCATTGATACAACAACAGCACAAAGAAATTATAGAAAAATTATACTTCTAAAGGATGAATTTATACGTTATTCAACCAAAACAAAGAACACTGAATCAAAAACCCAACTTCACAAACTTAATTCAAAAAGATTACAGTCAAAATGGGTCAATTTATACGTTAATCAACCAACTTTTAATAAAACTAACTCCTTATAACACAAGGAAAACTTTTTTTTTACTACTATGAATCATGTGAATCAGGTACTTTACGAGTATTTGCAAAAATTTCCGTTCCAAAACCTTATCAACGCTGAACAAAACGAAACAGGCTTGGTTCTTTGTTTTAAATAATGTTCATAAAGCATACCAGGGTTCCAGTACACTGATAACTCATCTGAAGGCCCCACTCACTGTACAATTGTCTGACGAAGGGCACAAACGAGGGCTCAAAGCAAGTATCCGAAAAAAATATTGTTTTGCACAAAACTTTCCACCGGCGCGAGGGCGAATTCCGCCGTTGCAATCTGTTGACTATTTTTCAAAGGAAACACTTCATAGACTCGAAAACTATAATGATCTTTCACTATTCACAATAACTTTCACAAAGAAAACCAACTACCTCCACCATAAACATACGCATACTGAATAATTCCCTAATAACAATGTTTCCCCTGACACGATGTCATAATCTTCTCGGCGATGACAAACCGTTTCTGCCATGGGCGCCCCAATGTATTTGACAGTTTTATTCTTTAATTTATTAGCCAATAGCTGCAGTAACTCAGGTTCTGAGAAAGGCGCAAGGAAGAGGGACTCTATGGGTGCAGTAATTTCGGATTCGGGAAGAAGGGGTTCACTTTGAAGTCTTTGTTTACTCATGAGCTTGAGTGGAGTTTCTATGAAAAATGTATTGAACAAATCACTGATTCTCCCTGGTTCTTCAACTAACTCATTTTCATATGTAACAGAAATATTGTTGACAGTTTGTTTCTTTGCACGCTGTGTTAATTCAGACACTACTATTCAGGCCATTTTGGCAGGGTTGTCACAGTTAAAAATTTTATTTTGGTAATATAAGCGCTTGGGTTTTGCTAATAATATTTCATGTTGTTTTTTCGCCACAATATAAGCTTCGTTCAATGCAGGGAAACTACATTTCAATAAGAATAAATCCTTCAATTTGATACTAGACCTCACATCATCGTCAATCCACCCTTAAATAGCATTTCTGAGATAGTAGTGTCTTCTCAGTGGAAAACATATATTGAAGTAATGCATGAAAATATCAGTGAAGATACTATATGCATCATCCACGCTGGGAACACGATTGTGTTCAACATAACTTACTTTTAAATGAATTAAATAAGCATGGGATTCGTGGAGTTGCCCTCAACTGGATACAGAGTTTCTTGACATCTAGGAAACAGTTCGTGAGTATATCCTCTACTAAATCCACTTCATCATGCACAAGTGGCCTCCAGACTGCGGTATGGAGTATGTTTCTGGGGTGTTTCCACTCGAGCACCTGACGTATTTGCCATATTCCAAGGAAAAATTCATGTCGACCTCTTTTTGAGGAATTCAAAGTATTAACACTGGTTAGTATTTTTATTTTAGAAATGTGTTTATATGTCTTCTCGATTAGAAATAAGTTCACTAGAATACAGCAAATCCATGGTTACAACACACGTAATTGTACTGACTTTCATATTCCTTATTGTAAATTTGTTTTATCTTCGAAATCTCCTGACTATTTGAGTCTGAAAATTTTCAATAAGCTACCTAACGAAATAATTGATTCTGCTAATGTGACGATATTTAAGATTCGCCTGCAAAAATATTCGTTGGCTACTACTGTTTATACAATGGAGGAATTTTTTTCTCTTTAGATAATAATTGACTTTTCCTATATGTATCTAACATCTTTGGGAAATGAATGTATTGTATTGTATTGTATTGTATTGTATTGTAATACACTTCCAAACACCACACCTTCTCCGAAGTTCCAAGCCGACAAATCATCTCGAAAGTAAAACGGTACATATCCACCTGCGAATTCTGCGTAATTATTTTGCATACAATGCATGAAATATTCAGAAATGTGTGTCGAATTTTCTCTTCGAGATCATGGTCAGAGTGATATCCGGAAGACATAATTTCCAGGTGAATGAATGCCATGATGAGTTCAAGCTGATCTTTAATCAAGTGAATAACCGCTCGCCAAGTGTGAAAATTTCAAACTTGTAAGGGGTCGTTAATTATTATTCTGTCGATAGGTATCGGTAGATAAATTGTGTTTTCAAAAGTTAAATGAGTTCTGAGGAGATATAATCGAGCTAACAATGAATAATGATGAGTTCTGGATGGATTCTTATAAAATTGATAAAGGTGAATTTTCACGCCCAGATGAGTTTTGGTTGGTTGTTTTCACGAGCGTTTGAAATAGAAATACACTATTCAGTGTTTACAATTATATTTTTCTACAAACGTCAGTGGAAGTATAATTTTTGAACCATGCTGTCAGTGTCTAAAATGACATTTAATGAAACTGGTGTTAGAAGCAAATACTTTTTAGCAAACGTACAATTAGTGAAACCACAATTATGATAAAAAACTCCATGGCCAATCTCATTGGTAGATGTAACAGGATTTATTTTGGTGAAGCTTGTACCAGGGCAGAGAACAATGTTATCCGCCGAGGTTTTGAACAAAATTTGATCTTTGTCAATAATTTAGACTTTTTCGGTCCATATCCCTCACCCTTCCGCTTAAAAAAATCACAAGCTTGTATTATGTCATGACTCTTCATGGTCATCATCGACTTCAACATAGAGTAATTCGACCAAAGCGACGATTTCCATACTTTGGACTTTTCTTGAAAGTATGTGAGAAGCACTTTTTCACTGGTCTCCTTGCCACTGACATTTTTCTGATCACACCATTTCAAGAAACGATCGTATGAAAACTCGTACTGTCGCTTTGACTCACTAGGCAATAATTCAAAATCTCCTTCAATTTCCGGCGGTAGAAATTAATTTTCTGGATCACTACCCATCGAGGAACGAAGAAAAGAGAAAGAATAATTTGTGATTATTTGACGTTAGTTGTCAACAAAGACAAATCAACAAATTCTCTTTTTGATTACCTTGGCAACTTGTTTCATGAATAGATTAGATGGAATTGGATTCAAAACCGATAATCTCGGGGCTATCATTTCATCAATTATTTAACGTAAAATAGGTATGCGTTAATTTGAACTTTTAATGGTGTTTTTAGACGAAATAGAGTATGATATACCTGCTAAAGTGATTTTATTTTGCATGAGGGGATGAAAGACTCCGCCTTCGGCGTCGTGTCCCAAACTTCCCTTCTCACAAAATAAAATATCACTTTAGCACATATATCATAAATAGCTATTGCCAACGTTATGGCGATTAGCCATCCTCAGGGCTACAAAGATTGTAAATATTATATATATATATATATATATATATATATATATATATATATATATATATATCAGACAGACTCCCGTACAAAACCACCTAGTAGATTTAAAATGGATATTTTTTTGTTGAATTGATTTCAATCAATTGATTATCATTCTAGTGAAGTAGCGAAGATAATCAATTCTTTCATGAGGTAAAAATAATAGTAAGTTTGCAATGAGATCAAGCGAGGTAAAAACATTCCGTGTGTTTATGAATCTCTACGGACTGATGCGGGAGGCAGTAGAAATTCCAAAACACGATTGCCTTCAAACCCGAACAGAAGTAGTGATACTGAACAATTCAAACTCAGCAAAAAGTATTCGACGAATTGATCTGAGAGCCTGCTAGGTGAGGCGTGCTATGAGCGAGTGAACTCGCGCGTAGACGCGCATTTCCGAGACGCTTTCGCGCGTTTCCTCACACGCGCGTATAACGCGTGCAATGAACGGGACTCTCGAATCGCTCGTTCAATTCAGTACTTGTCCGAGTTCATGGTGAGTGGAGGTGTTGGGTTGGAAATGGAGAAAGATAACTTCGAACTGAACTGTTTATTGACGAAGTTGACAAAAGAAGAGGCAAAAGGGATATGGAATCTCCAAAACGATGGTACTGACATCAGAAAGTAGGTCAAAAACTTTTCGCTGTGTTCTATAAGATTATACTATAATGTAATGAAAGTACTATGCGTCATTCTGTCACGAAGAATTCGATTCACGTTATATCGTCGACTTTCTCTTCGTTTATGACTTTTCCATCGACGATAAGCAAGCCAAAACACAACCGCTCTATCCGATTTCTTGTTGATAACTGTCAGGGAATTCAAGTCCGCCTCAGCGAAGAACCAAAGAAGATTTACGTTTAACGAACAAGAAGCGTCACTTTCCTATTAATCCTGTGGTCCCCACCACCACAATATTTCATGACCTCCAAACCTTTTTTGTTGTGAATACGCATGACTACCAGCGAAAGGCGTAGGTATTTCAATATTCAAAAAAATATCTGAACCCCGATTGTTAGCCAGAGGCGGCGTGAAATTGATGACATGGAAATAACGTAGTATGAATAATTCCAAAACACTATAACTGTGTTCGAAAATCGTATTTCAAATGAGAAAGCCATATTCAGTAATGAAATCAATAAATATTGGATATGAACTTCTCACCGTAAATGTTAGGTATGTATTTATACCTACTAACAACAGGTTCAATTTTAATTTATCGGGGGTGTATTACATGCACATCAGCCGTTCAGAAGTATTATAGAGAGATACCTACAATACAAATTATTTATTAAATGTGTTAAATTTGAATGAACTGATAGTAGTAAAATCCTATAATTTCGAATAACTTGATGGAAGCAATCATTATTACACGGTAAAAAAAATGCAGTTTTTTCTCTCATTCTCAGTCACTTATTGAATTTGGTGTACAAACATATGCTTAAACACTTGAAAAACGGAATAACCCGTTTACATTTTTTCCTTGGGAATATTTCCTTCCAATTTTGAATAATAGTCACTGCTGCATTTCTGTTAGCAACGAAAATAAACCCCAATTAGATTACTCATAATAAGAATAATTTACAATTGAGATGAAATTATCCTAAAAAGCAAGAAACCATTTATGTAACACATTAACCAAATATCAAGTTTTCTGCACACCACATTTTTTACTACTACAGAGTTCTTGTGTTTTCAAGACGAATGCAAAACTAACACGCTCATTTTGTACTCGTTGTGAAGATTATTTCCCTTTCGGAAATTAGTGTGCTGCAAAAAACACTCAGTTTCATTCATAACTTGGTATTAAAGAAATTAGTAGTTTACACAAGATGTTATTATGTAGAAGGTATACAAAGAAAGTGGTTTTAAATATATAATAAAACTAGAGGGTGGATGGTTGAAGGAAACGTTTTTATTTAACTTATATAATAAATTATAATTAACCTTGGACCATAAAAGTAAATAACCTACAATGTGATGAAACCGAATTCATAAACTCAATAATTTGATCAATTTTCTATTCTTCTTTGGAGACTTTTTAATCTGACTATTGGCATATCTGAGAGTGTGAAATATTTTCATCTCCTTTGAGGTACACATTTCATTCATAAAAAAAGCTCGAAGTGACTAACCAGATTTCATTATGAAAAAACAGATTTAATTATGGTACAATTCAATAGATGCTGATGCTTTAATTAATTTAGTTATCGTTGATTATTCATACATTACGAGTTTCTATGAATTTATCTATTTCAAAAATGGAAGATAAAAATGAAGAAATAAAAATGTATTTTCTGAAGATTCTCATCGACAAACTGGGAGAAAAGTATAAAATTTGGACATAACGAGCACAATACAAATGATAATTATGATAAAAATTCATTAGGACTTACAGCAAAAGGTGTAACTTTCCTTGAAACATGACTCATGCAAACATTGTTAGTCAAAAATACTTTCAAGGGGATTGATAGTTTTTATAACAACTTTCAAAAATAAATTAAATCAATCCTTATTTTGAAACATTCCTTGACTATCAGGAAGAATCAGAAATATATTCGTGATGAAAAACAAAGAACATTGAAATTTTTTCATTGATACAAAATCTTGTTGACAAACTAAGGGCGCCTGAAACAATCCTAAATTAAGGCAAAGTAAAATACACACACAGAAGAAATAAATGGGACAATAAGTCAACATTGTCCAATACCTTCAACAATATATAAAATCTAGCACATGAGAAACATCTTAAAACATATTAAAACGAGCTTGAGTAGGAATAAATCATTATAAAATTCTTGTAAACTATAAAAGGGTCTATACGTCGCAAGTTTTTCTGGCTTGAGGGCCGTGTCCTGGAATTTTGAGTTCCGGAGCTAGTTGAACTCCTTCCTGTGAGTCTACTATGACAAATGGCAAATCTGGAGGTACTTGTTTGTTAATATCTTGTGGTCGGACCCTATTCTGTCGTACGTCGAATTCTGTAGTTTTGTCTGGATTTGTCTTTAGAAATGGATGGCAAATTTTGTTAAAGGTCAGTCCCTCTTCCTTCCTGTTGAAGTTATTCATATGCTTTTATATCTCATTTGCTTCACAGTTTTAGCTAGTAGAATAATGTCTGTCAATGACTGACCTTAAACAAAATTTGGCATCCCGTTCTAAAGACATTGACGACAAAGTCAGACAGAAGTACAGAATCCGTCATAACAGGGTCTGGCCACAAGATATTAAATGTCGCAAATGCAGCCGAAAGCTCCGGAACTCAAAATTCCAGGACATAGCCCTCAAGTCCGAAAAACTTGCAACACTGGCCGTGAAAGCCTACATTCTTTCATTTATAATAGGGCCTATCCAACAGAAGACGTTTCACTCCCTTTATGGAATGTTCTATGGAACTTATTTCTCTGATGTGTTTTGGTAAGAGATTGATCATCTTAACACCTCCATAAATTACTGAATCTTCAATTAACGTCAGTATTCAAATGTATCTTCTTACGATAGATATGACAGACGTAATAAATAATATGCATACATTCTCAAACAGCAGAAGTAAAGCACAAATTCAGAGTTACAAAATTAATAAAAGAAGATTTACATATATGACAAACCTATATCACTATTTATACAAATCTTTTACTTAAATAACAAAAATTTCTTCAGACAAATCTAAGAGTTCAATAGTAAATTAGATAAGATATAGATAAGCCAGGATTTTTTTTGAAAAATGACGAGAATTGTCTGAGGAAAAATCTGTGCTACTTCTCAGTAAAACATAGAAACTGATGAAAACAATCTATTGTAAATTATATCTCAATATAATAAAAAAAAATTGATAAACAGAATAATTACTAAATTATGACTGTTGATTTGTTGACATTTATGTTTGGCTGTTTTTGTCTTGTCTTCTAACCAGGTTTGCTCGGACAAAGAGAGACTTACTCCAGAACTCGTCTTTATACTCAGCTCTGAGAATTTTGGAGTTTTCAGCATGCGAAGGCCTTACACCATGGTACTTGACTAGACCTGCACTCGGGGATGTGAGTGGCTTGAGTACATTGTTGTTCTCCTTGTTTTCACTATTTTAGCTCCTAGAGGTTCGTCTCTATCACTGTTTGGATGGTGCTGCTTCTGCTGATCAAATTTGCTGTGGAAGACAAAAAAACGGCTGTAAATTGTAACAATGATGTTGGAAGGTTTGACTTCCTCACAAATTAACAGACTGAAAAGTTTGCTAATAGTAAAACAGTGGTTTGAACTCAATTGGTAGATTCAGTAATTTACAAACCTAATCCAAACAAACTATATATCTAGATATTCGAGCTCGAATTGGAATGGATTGAGATAAGCAAAATTATATGATGTTAAAGATATGTGAGAGAAATACTGTAAAATAATTTCAATCACTTTCCAAAGATTGAAATATATAGCTTCAGCAATATCTCAATGAAATAAGAAAGATATCATAAACGACCGCGAAAGATCATGCAAATCAACCTTGAAGCAAATAAATCTTGTTTGATTTGAAGATAAAAGGCAGGTAGTTATATAAGAGGAAAAGATGGTAAAAATCGACACTCTGAATTTCTGTTCTGATGAATAAGGGCTCGATATGGAAATCAAAGAATCATGAGTGAGTTTACTTTCGATTGATTTATCAAATAATAATAGCAAATACTCACTCAAAATTCCTTCATCTCACAGAAGTTGATCAAGTCCTTATCCAATAGTGATGGCTTTTTGGTATAGTAGACTCCTTAAATGGACATGCAGTCAACTGTTCCAGGATTTCCTTTCAAAATCTTTCAGATCCGTCAATTCAGTAATCGTACAAATGGATGCTGGAAAAATAAAGAGGAGAAGTAGAAACAATCGCTGAAAATAAGTCTAAAAGGATGCTAAAAAAATATAGGCAACTTAAATTACAAAGTCTACCAAATGCCAAAACAGAAAGTTCAAATCAATAATTTGAGTTAAATCTGAAGTTTTGAATAAGGACGCTCAATATATTTCAGAATGCACGATTTGAGTTTACACGGTGTCGGTGCCGTTTGGTACTTTACAATTTGAAACAATCGAATAAAAATAATACGACCTTTTCTCCAAATCAAATAGATTCAATTCAACTACTTGAAATTGCAAAAATCTTTACCACGACCTTTCTCGCTCAAAGCACAGAATCCAAGAGCGAGTCCAAAGTTTCTTACCTTGGAAAATCAAATCATCAGTATATGCCCAATTCAGCCTATGATGTTCAGATGATGCAAGTGTCTATTGTTCCGCTGCGAGGTCATTGTTATATTTGTGATGTTACTGAATTTGATAGAGTAATGAAATGAGTTTAATTCCGTTAAACATGGTAATCACAATCAGGAATTGTGAAACATTCAAGAATTTGAGTACCATAATATTGATTGATAAATAATGTTTCACTGAAACTTTGGAATTCAAAACCAGATGGATTGATGAAAAGTTCTCCAAAACTTCATCACAATTCAATATTATTGAAGGGATAAAATTCAAAATGAACAATTTTTTGAAGGCTCTCTCAAACTGAATCAGGCTAGGATTTTCCACATCACTGCCTGGAACTTCTAAAAAAATTCTTTACTGGATCGTAAGTCAATTTTATGGTAGAAATGGAACTGATGCTCTTGTTCTGTAAGGCATCCCTTAAATCAATGAGTGAATTGATGGAGACAATCCAACTGTTATTGAATTTTATATTAATCCTCTAAAGAAAAAGGCTGCAGGATCTGGTTCGGTTGATTTTTTATGTTGAATATCACACAAATTTCATTGGCTCTGCACAGGGAGAAAATGTACCTTTTCATAGGGGTTTTCATATATGGTTTCTTCTGAGTGCTTGAAACAAACTCTAAATTTTTTATTGTAATCACTAATTAGGATATCTTCCAGAAGTTCACGACCACATGTTTGTATCCAATCGTTACACCTGAAATGAATAAACTTATTTTGCAATAGGATTCAAAATCAAATATGTTCATTTAAATGTGGTCTCTTTAAAATATTTTCAGATTATATACTAACATAAAAAACTAATGTTTGTGACCTGCAAGACCTTATTATACATATTTCTCACTCAGAATTACATATTCTTTCAAGTTGAATTATTAGTTTTGCAAAACCTTTTGTATTTAAAAATCTAAAAGTTTAGTGTTTTCAGAGTTATTTAACATTCTCTAAAGGGCAATTCATGCAAGCCAACTTAACTTGTAATTTAACTTATCTCAGAAATGTATCTCAAAAAAAGGGGATTCTTGCAACAACTCCTTGAGTTACTAAGTTGAATTAAATACAAGTTGATATGGCTTGCATGAATCCACCTCTAGTTTAGAGATTAAAGGTGGATTCTTGCAGCTTCAATTATCCAGGAACAATTAACAAGTAGCAAGTAATAATTATCAATGATGGCTTGGACTGCCTAATTTACTGTAGATGATTCATGCAACCAAATTAACAACTATCATTTAACAACTCAGAATTGGCCAACTCTTACCTTTCTCACTTTAATTGAAAAATATGTAATGTGCAGGTTACGACAGATCATATGATCATAAACAAATTTTTCTTCAAATAATTTGTTTTCTGCAATTGTTTTTCTGTTCGTGGAATGTGAGCGAGTTGAAATTGAAACTTTAGATGCGATACTGGTGGAATTTTCCTTAAAAAAAAGATATTTCATTTTTAATCTTCAACTCTCCAAAACAAACCTAGGATATATAAAAAAGAATAAAAATGCTACTCAAGGGTTTATGTAAGGATAAAGTTGATAGCCTTCCACAATCTTTAATCATTGTTAAATTTAGGTGCATGAATGCCTTTTTTTTCATTTCTTTCTACTTGATAATTGTTATTCGCAACCTGTTCATTGTTACTTGATCATTGAAACTTCACGAATCAACCTCAAGAAACAGGCATTCATTATTTGGGGGTACCACTATATAAGATGCCCTGTACCACTATGAATGAATACTTGATACTTACATTATCTTCTGGAAACCTACGGAGTTTCGCAGACTCTGTTTCATTAGAGTAGGTACCTTCAGTTTTTGTAGAAACACCGATATCCACCGCGTCTTTGTTCAGTTTTCTCTTCATTCTTCATCTATTGTTCAGAAGATATGATACAGCAACAAGAGTTTTTCATCTTATAATGAGTTATGTTTGATATCAAAGGTAGGTACCTCAAAGCAAAATGCATATATCATGTTTCTCCTTCTTCATTAGCTTATAAGCAGTTAAGTTGTATTAATCAATTAATCAATAATAACCAAAGAATATCATTTATGTAAACACGTATGATTGACTGCCGAATGACATTGCTGGTAGACATGCGCATTCAGGGAGTATTTGTCGAATTTCTCAGTGACGCTTCTTGTTCGTTATACGTAAATCTTCTTTGGAAGAACGCGCATAGAACGCGGTATCTGGACGCAATGTCAATTTGAGCGCACTAGTGGACTCGCGCAGAACGCCTCATCTGGACAGGCTCTGATGTTTTGACCATAGCTGACTGAAACCACTCCACATGATAACTAAGTGAAGCATCCTTTGCAATCCTAATAATTCATGCGATAAAGTGCTAATTTCAATTCACCCCATCGACTTCGGAAATTGGTCATTTAGCCGGTTTTTCACTTCGGATAATTTGATGAAATGCTTGCCTTTTCACACGCAAGCAAAAATACGAAGAAAAATGTGTTTTGGAATCTTGATTGTTCATAAATAATTCACTATCAGGAATTCCACGTATAATTGATATAGGTTTCATTTCTGAACACTTATTCATACTACCTGAAACACCTATGAGATTGCTGCATTGCTGTCCTGACGACAACTCACACATCGCTGGTCTATATGGCGTAAAATGAAATCATTTCGATATTGTTTTGTAATGTGATCCTGATGATGAATATTTGTTAAACTCAGATCAGCGGTGGAAAATCAAGACGTTTCATCAAAAATACAAGGAGAATTCGAAGACATAATATGTTGAATTTTATTCAGGCTTCAATTTACCGCTGAATACGATACAATTTAGTTCTCGTGTATTATACAAATTGAAGTGGGATTTTTTTTACAAAGCGTGAAAGTCATTTAAAACCATCTCCATGCGCTCTATAATAATAATTAACATTATTATAATGATTGTTTTGCACTGATAAATTAACCAGATTTGAGGAAGAGAAGTATCGTGTCGTTATCTGTATATATTTTATGGTGAATGAATATATATCAAAGACATAACGAACACAACATGAAGCAATTTTCAATTGACTTTCTATAGGGTTGAAATAGGTTGAATATTGAATACACAATCTGATATTGACAAATGTTCAAGCAAAGGAATTGGAATTTTCCATATTGTTATATAAAAAAATTTTTGCATTACCTTCGAAATTGATTACTTTTTCTTATCCGTGTACTGTGCACCGCACAATACTATAGTGTTATGATAATTCGAGGTTCGTTTCTGAATGATACTCTGAGCAACACTAAACTGTTTTTAGAATTTCTACCATGAAAATACAACTTTTGTTGTACAGTATTCGAGGAGATGAGATCTTCCCAAAACTCTCTCCTTGGAGGTCCAGAACTTTCGGAAAGTCGCTGGACTTCATCGTTTCACAGAACGACTCAATTGTAATGCAAATGGATTGGAGCTGAAATGATTCCTAATTCAATGTCAGGTAGCAGACCTGATTCCAACTCCGTTAGGTATACAATTTTGAATACTAATTTGGCAATATAGACTTTTTTAATACTGAGTGAACCATAATTGCAAGGGTTATTTTAAATTTTTTTGAATGCAACATTCCGTATTTCCTAGTGGACGATTGTGGGATACCGAAGAACATCAGGAAATTTCATCAAATAGGGTACGGGAACTGTTGGTTTGCGACTGAACTACTTTTTATTATCGAGTGTTGAATTCATCAACGGGAGAATGTATGGGGAATACGGAAATTGAAGATACGTATTATTCTGAAAGATACAGAGTACCAAAAATATATGAAGCAGAACACCTAATTAACTTTTTGGTATAAAAGCATACCAGTGTGTGAGAACAAAATCTTGTAGAACAGTAATATACTATTTATCCTATCTACCATCACGTTAACAAAACGAAGCCTTCTGAAAAAATGTCATGGCAGTACCTCTTTCCAAGTGGAGTAAGTATTTCAAATATTAGACTCTGGTTCATGTCACTGTGTCGGATTATTATTTTTTTTTGGACCATTTCTGTTCAATTTACCTAATTGTTCATTAGATTTCCACATGAGTTTACCACCTTTGAAATGAGATCCAGGATGGTGGATTGGAGATTATAACAAAAATCTGATTTCGAGTATTCAATCAACCAGTATCAAAAAAAAGCTTCTGTTCAAATGAGTATCAGACAACGAAAAAAAAAAACATTGTATAAGGAGAGCCCACGATGCTAAATCGGAATTTACTCGAGCGTCATATTGAGTTGCGAAGCTCAGATGATAAAAAGAACAAAATGTTATATGATGTATACTTTTTCATCGGTGGGGGAAGCGGCTATAGATTTTCAAAAATGTAAAAAAAAACTTTGGAAGGATATACTCGAGCGCGTCAGATATTGATATCATCTATGTCCTACATATTTTCAGAAATTTACGTATGTTAATCTGATTGTTTCCAAGATGGGGGCTGTCGTAAGTAAAGGTTGAAAATGAAAAAAAATATTTTCTTGAGCGCGTCAGATTATCTGAGGGGATGTTGAGTGAACCTGAAAAAAAGCTCTCATTTGATAATCTGACGGTTTGGATGTGACGCATACTCGTTGCTGTTATTAGAATGTGAAAAAAACTCGTCATTTTGAAACACACAACCGCGTCAGATTAGGATATATATGGTTCATCTTTACGCCCTAGACGTTACAGTCTCATAATCTGACGATTATCTGAAAGGATTCGCCTATTCTCTCAATTTGAATTTATTTTTTATTTTTTTTTTATTCATTGAACTTGATTAAGTGAAAAGCTCAGGTGACAGCATGCGAATGAGAAAGTGAACGTTTATTTAGTAAAATTCTTGTATTTATAAGAAAATAATTATAAGCAATTGAATTTTCAAAATTTCAAAACGTTGAATATTCGTTGCAAACAATATCATGCCACGAACGAGTCTGTGTGATCAACTGTCATGGCGTCATGGCAACTGACACCAGAGTGGGGACGGAGTGAGAGAGCAATAGACAGAGAAAGAGTGAGAGAGAAATAGTAACGTGAAGAGGGGAATATAGGCATCACGTAGCTGCACGTATTAAACTTTACAAATTAATTTTTATAATTTCGGCTTGTAAAAATCGTCAGATTATATATTTTTTGTATTTCTTGAATTATTCCCTTCAAATTAAAAAAAAATAGCCATGCTCGAGAATGTCGAGATGAAATTTTTTTTACAAGTTTGTAGCCCTCCTTCTTCTTTAGGTCACTCTCGAATTGTCAGATAAGTGGAATATACACGTTTCAGGATGTAACTAACTCACCCTACCCTAATCTGACGTGCTCGATAATTCCAGGTGATCAATATAGGGCTCATATATGGTGTAAGTACTCAACCGGGTACAAGGTATCCCCCTGTATATTAATCTGTCGCGCTTTAGTGAATCCCGAAATCCCCGCTTGGGCTGCCCTATAATTGTAACAACATCACTATGACAAATAAAATTTCTGAACCAGGTTCTGGTAACAGACACTGTTGAATGAGTTTGCTTTTTGACTTTTCACGCATAACTTTTGAGTTTCGCGACATACAAGTCTGACTTGTTTAAGGAGGCCACTTTCAGGATTTGGTATCCTCAATTGTAGGAGGTCGGTTGACTAAAACAAAAGTTGCGTATTCATCAGAATAATCGAACGGTGAACTGAAATCGGAAAATGCATGAGGTATTTTTGGATATTAATACGAAAAAATAAAAATTGTCGATTTTTATATGCTTTCTTCAGCGGTTTCATTCTTCAAAATGCAAACCGATAAGAGGGGACGATGAAAAAAAAACTCAAGACAGAAATACGAACCGACTCCACTTTTCTTAATCTATGCATTTAAATGCAAATATCTCTCCTCGCGGAAATAAAATGAAAAAAAAACGAGTTATATCGGTCGAATTGTAATGATGGCTTTCATGGAAGGAAACGGTAGGACATACACTAGGTGTGATAGATATTTTATGTATGACAATTAAAAAAATATGTTCATATCTTGATTCTAATAAAAACATTTCGGAAGTTCTGTTCATATATAAACAGATCAGGTGCGACTATCAGCGGGCCTTTTGATGAAAGAGTTTTCATGTATGTGATTATTATTCTTACTTTAAGAAGGGTGGTTCACCACACATGAAAATGCATTCATTCGCAAGATATCGACTATCTGAAAATCTACCCTTATTTCACTCCAATTCTTATAAAAAAAAATGTTTCAACTAAGTTATTTATTTGTCAGTTGTTTGCTGTTGAAATAGCCATTACAAATTTTAATAATCACAAATTCTGAACAATCGACCTTCACCGTGAAAATAGTATGTAATACTTATCATTATTATTGCTAATATCAATCGAATGCAAAATGTTCGAGTTGTTATTTCACTCATGTACATCTTAAGTTATAATGAATTTATATTTTCTTCGAGCAGACAGAAACTCTCACTTTTGATCTTGAGGAACTTGAGTGAACAACCTCTATTATTTAACGATTTGATCGTGAGTGAAATGTAATCTTTCATAATAATATATTAGCATTTCTTTCCTTTTCCAGTATCCATATAGTGGCTTCTGCATGATATGTTGTTCAGCACATATCATTATATCATTTGCTCTCAGGTCAACAGGTAGTTACATAAAAATAGACTAGCAAATTACGTTTCATCTCTAGCTGTAGAGTTCAAGATCTCTGCTGCTTTCTGAACTCTGAAAAAATGAATGGAAAGAAAAGTGAATCGACAAAAGTTCGTAATCATAATTATTATTTAAAAATCTCTACAGTCCAGTCAGTACAAAAATAAATTAAAATAAATAAATTAATATAAAAATTTTTTAACTACTTTTTGGAGCATATGCCTGATATGCCAAATTTTGTGCTGCAGCTGCTTCTTCTTTTACGTATGATCTTCCCCATCCTCCTGTGTGGGGGCTGTATACTTCAACATGTCCGGAATCGTGTCCACCACTATGACCAGAGAGTAGTTTTTTTATGCCAATAATTCCAGCCAGGACTAGGGCCAGTTTTGAAACGATCAGTGCTTTTCCTGCCAAAAGTGCCAGAGCTCCAAGAGCTAAGGGAATGAGGGTTCCTCCAAGAATGAGAGGCAGCAGCATCATTCCGGATGATCCCTTCTTCTTTTTGCCACGGCCTTCTTCCAGAGACCTTTGTAGATCAGAAGAACTCGGTAGTTTGATCTGGAGAAGAAAAGTAATATTATAATTATATCTCAAAAGGGGTAATTTCCAAACTTACTTGAAGTGTATGTGATCCCAAGAAACTGGAAACTTTGTTGGAAATTAGACTATCTAGAGCGGTATCTCTGTCCTCCAGGGCTCTTGGAAGGGATGCTTCGAGTTCTGATTCGGTCTTGAGTTCTTCCTCGGGGGCAACTGCTTTGGGGTCTTTGACAAACTTGACACCTTCGAACAGGGGTACTTCTGTGTAGGTACGGGCTGCCCTGTCCATTGCGGCCACCAGTTTCAGCTTCAGGCATGGCATTAGATCAGACGAAGCACATTCCTGATACACTTTGTACACATATCGAATATCACCAAAATACGAATTACTGTCTGTTCTAGCGGTTTCGTGTATCGCGTTTTGCGCGGTACCAGCGGTGGTACGTGCCAGAGCCACATGGGCTATCAAAGCGAGCACAACACACTTCGAAATCATGTTTCAGATGACTCTTTAAACTGATATGGATTCACTTACACTAGTTCACTTTTATAGGCGAGTCAAGTTCCCCCTAAAGGCATGTTTTTCGGAGGCACCACCCCTCTCTCGATCTGAACTTGGACAGTACGCCGTCTCCTACCTTGAATATCCATAACATTGACCGCAAGAAAAAACGAAAATGAATTTCTACGTGAGCGCGTGTCGTCACAGATCATGGGTAAACAATATTATCACGCGAGTGATATGGAATCGCAATGATGGAAGTAGACCAGATCCCCTTGCGTTTCACTGCAATTGTTGTGGTTTTGTGATTAGAAGCGGTATGCGTTGAAAAATAGTTCGAATCGAGTGTGAAATCTTCATGTCCACGCTATATGGTATATTGACAGGGTTGTACTCGATGCCATGTACTCACTTGTGTAAAAACTTCGAGTGTTTTTTCATATAATTCTCCCATGAGATTATCAGAACCTTTTCTGAAAATTATCATCTTATATTATGCATTTGTTTGTATCCAACCCATATTCCATTTGAGTACTTTGCTGCTTTATTCACGTCAAATAACAACTGAGTATCATATTTCCGTGGAATATAAAAGTACCTATGAATTCAAGTAAAGTTGGGATTCTCAAGAATATGATCCTTCTTGTTGAGAGAACAGAGTTTTGGGCTTTTTTTCTCGATATTTAATGAAAAAATACAAAACTTCTATGAAGGAAGTAATATCAAAATCTCAACAAACAAGATATAGTTAAATCACGAAACTTGGAACAAAATGTGATGAAATAAAGTTGTATATAATTAAAATATACTAGATATCGTAAAGAAAAACCATCCGTAAATTGATGAAGTTGAAGTGGTTCTCTTGTTACTTTTCATTGAATCTCTTATTGGTGAATCGAATGAAGAGATCAAGGAATAATATAATAAGAATAATAAGATAATATTATGAAAGTATTAACATTATAAGTACTCATTATTATTAATCACAGGTCCTCATTTATACCAATCGTTGATCTTTCTAGTGGGAAGTTTGAATTGGACGAACATCTTATTTATATATCAAAGTTCAATATTTTTTTGTCAGGTGGGATTTGTATCACCATAAAAGTAGTAAAATGTTGATATTTTCGGTTTCAGCAACAGCCTTGCTGTTTTGCGTTATAAAATGTTGGATTTGGGACACCATTTTCACTTGGTTTGACTACGTGATAACAAGAGTTTAATTAACTGAAATGTGAGATTTCACAACATGGATTCTTTCCAAGCTGTTGGGTGCGAAATTATATGCGAAAATAGTTAGATATGCTAGTGATAAAAACTCTATCACAGGTTATTAGTCAGGATGGAATACCAATACAGTTGTAATAATGCATTAGACAGAAATGCTATTTTTAACGTTTTAGTACTCCAAATTTTCGAATAAGTTTATAAGGTTGTCGGCATCGTTAGGAACGATGAATTTCTATAGAGCAAGGTCAACAAATGAATCACGAACTTGAGTATATTTCGAAAACTTCAATCCGTAGAATATCACTAGTTATTTTCGACAAACTCTAATAAACTGTTAAATATCCAACTACTTGAAACAAATTTGTTTTGAATAATCTCCATTCACTTTCGCTGTTACTTGTGATTTGCCAACTACTTGCTTCAGAGTTTCGTTTCATTACTCGAAGGCCCCAATTTCATTGGTACTTCCCTGTACTGCCATGGCCATAGCGATCGTCAACTTTTGATTCCCACGTGCCCTAAACCTTCACCTACTTCTGAACCGGACGTGTACATTATAAACAAGAAAGGTGAACTTTCTTCATAATCAAGTGTGCTTCAAGAATAATATCAATAAATGATGGACCTGAGACGACCGTGTACAAGGTATAGGTATTTTGAATGATTTCAGTTATCATGAAACGTATGTGTATTATGCCCAAGTTCAAGTGACAGTTGAATTCGATATGTGAGAAGTACGGTTGGTATGATTGATATATGAAATATTGCTATCGAGGACATTGATAAGACATCGGCACCTTGACAATTCTACTTTTCACCGCTCTTCAGTTTTATCATTTCTCCCAAGAAAAAACTCAGTCAATAAATTTCAAATATATGATTCTGAGGGTTGATCAGGGTGAAAAACTCTGGAGATCGTACCAACTGAGGAAGTAGAAGGAATTGACGTGAATTTGTGAATGGTTCACTATACGAAACAGTACCGAATGCAATGAATTGTAGGGAAGATCATTCACCATTTTGCTCTAGTCGCGATTCCATGAATATTCTTGAACTGAAGAAACCTCATAACTTGATGAAACAATTTTTTTTTGGAAAAACTCTTCTATTTCAAAAAAATGGTGAACCATGAGATATGTTTCAGAACAAAGAATTTTGTATCTATATCAAACGTTACATCTCGAAGTGTTGAAAGACTGAGAAATCAGCTTCTAGTTTGACGCGTACGAATTATTGAGCAATTATAAACTATTCTCATAATGAATAAATGAGCGCTCAAAGAACCTGTAGTGTGACGATTCGTTTAGTTGAAAAAATATTTGCAAAATTTCAGGATATTGTTGAATATCATTACAACAGAGATAAGATTGGCGGTGACCCAAAAAAACAAAAATGAAGAGCCAAGTACGCTCCAATCAAGGAGAAGTTTTGTTGGGCTGAATTGATCGTGGAATATTAATCACTGAATGAGAATACTGAAAAGTTATTTCATACGAGAGTAGTTGATTCAAAATCTTCCCAAATATGAAACTATTCCTAGAGATTCTTTCCAAATATAACAAAAAAAATCATATGGAGACCTCGAATTATCAGGCCTTAGCAACTTTTGTAAATGACAGTTTGATGTATTTTTCGAACTGAAGGTACTTGAACGACTATATTATTCGATCTGCCCTCCCAACTAAAATTTTTAGTTATAATTACGTTAATCTTACCTTCGATCAGGTCGGCGACCTTTCTGAAAGAAGACTAGATTGCGTAATTTTTACCTTGTAACAATGTGGGGAAAAAATTCGAAGTAATTTGGACGTCGAAAATTGGAATATTTGGACATTTAGTTTACTAGGTTGAAGGTAAAAATAAGTAATTTTGACGTGAAATTGGTCAGAAATAAGTAAATATCAAGCTTAAATCAACCTCTCTGTTAATCAATTATTCCCTTGGACGAATGAGTAAATAAAGGGAGGTTTCTTTATATGAATAGCATACATATATACATATTATCTCTATCTCAACTTCTCACAATTTGGTTGCCACAACGAATCAGCTATGGTCTACATAAAATGCTGACAATAAGTAGTATGGGAATATGAAAATTATTGTCATACGGTAGCTATATGCTCTCTCCTCAATATTCTCCTCGCGGCGCGAAATTTTCTGTAAAATGATGGTTCTTACCTTCATAAAATTCACGGCCCCCTTCAAATATGCGATTTGATGCAAAAATAATTCAGATTGATTGCACATGTTTGAATTTTTTCTCCAAAAAACACTCTTTTAGCAAAGTTATGGTTTTAAAATGTCATATACAGTCATTATTTAGAAATGAATCGTCAGAATAAACTAAAATTCAATATATTATCGATATTTATTAATGGGTAAAACAGATATTCTAATTAAATATGGCGTAATTTTTGAAATGTACTTATAAGTCAATATTCTTCTTCTTACGGTATGAAATCAAGTTGAATTATTGAACTATTAGACCTGTTGAATAACCTTTATATTCCCTGAGCGTAACGGCTTATATCTAGTCACATTCAGGTAAATATTCACCAAGAGAGAATACCAAAACATTCATTGGGTTTTGATGACATTTGCTTCGTAAATTATACCCTAAATAATACCAGAATTCAAACCGCCCCAATCCTTGCGACGGTTGGGTCATTTTTGAAGGAGAAAATAGGTAATTTGTCACATGTTTCTTGCTCTAAAGTGGCTTATGGAATTTGAAGGGGATTTACTGGTGACTACTTTCCTGTAATTACCCAAGGTTGCTACTTATAAATTATTTATACTTTGAAGTTAAATATTCAAGGCCTGTACTACCAGTATCATCCTTTTTTTAGACATTTCTCCACGGCATGTGGAATAACTGTCCTAAAATGTTAGTTGGGCTGTACGCTGAATGATTTTAAGTCATAACGAATGCATTTGAGATGGTTATCGAACGTGCACTAACCCTTGGTGGTATTCAAATTACGATTTCGCAACTGATTAAAAAAACATTCATTGCGAAATTATGGATCACGCTGTACACAGAATATTTCAAGTTTGAACAAATATGTGACACACTGAAATACCATTATTGTTGATGAACCAATGAATAATTCGCAACGTAGCTGCGCTAAATTCCAATAAAGGAAGCTTCGCATCATCAAACAAACATTCAGGACATCCCGGATCCTATTCGAAGAAAACGAACTTTACGATGTCGAACTGTGCAGTAATTTCAGCGACTCGGCGGGCATTGCACTTGCTCATAAAGATCGCAGGTCTCAAATCCGCAATAGTGAGAATTGACTTTCTCCGATGAAAGTGATTCTGGCCATTGAAATTGGATATAGCACGGTCGGTTGCTGGAGAAATATAAGCAAACTGTGGCTTTTGTCTTCTCCTACGACTCAGTGCAATGTTGGGGGATTGAAGATATCGAATTCAAGAAATATTTTCCACAGTTGTGATATCTAATCATTCTTCAAGTGAATTCGAATCTAATTCTATATATTGACATTAACAACTCAAAAATAGCTTATTGAAATCTCAAAAATGTACCGTTGTTATATAAAGATTTTTTTATATGCAGATTCACACGAAAGGGAAGCCCTGAAATGTTCGAAGAACACCGCGTGAATCAAGGGATAGGACATACGAATTAACATTCACTTTGAATTTCTGAAGTTTGTAAGCCTCAGGAAAAACCTCTTTTGGCAGGGCGATCCAAAGCTCAGCTGTTCTATCGAAATAAGATCTCTGAGCAAGAGAGGTTCGACAGGTTTCCAAATTCACAACAAAGGGGTGGGAATTCTGTACTCGTCGAGTCATCCGTGTAGATATTGCCAAGGGGGAAACGATTGATAACAATTCGGAAGAGCATCGACCGTGGAAGTGTCTATAGAAAAGAAACAAGTCTCCGACCCTTCTACGATGTTCCAATGAAGTGAGCGAGTCTGTGAGCGAAGGATCACCAACAAGACGAATTGCCTTTCTCTGAATAGTATCGAGAAGCCTCAATAAATGTTTTGGTGCCGAACTCCATACATGAGGTAGACATTCCATGTATCAAGCCCTCTTATATATAAATAGTGCTTGTCTATGTGGTATATTCTAATATTCGAATGTCAAAGAATGAAATTTTTGCAAAAGCATAATTAAACACGGGGGACGGTTTCAAGCATAACTCTGATGGAGTAATTCTGACAGAAGAAGATTTTGAATTCTAAATCGAGTTTTTTTTATGTCGAATAGTATTCGTATATTCATAGATCATTCCATGAAAGATTTCCAGAAATGAACCAGTGTTATTTAGATTTGAAAAATGTTTTCCAGAAGGTACTTACTGTTACTCTTATTCGGAAAAAGAAGTTGAACAAATAAGTTTTTCGTTGAAAGTACACAAACGATGTCTTCTCATGTGCACTTGGTTCAACCAAATGAAAAAAAAGGAAAGGAAGTAAAAGTTTTACGACTGCATCATAAGACCTCCTTGAAAATGAACTCATTTCAAAAAAAATTAGTTTGGGAGAGAATAAAAGTGAGCAAACTGACGAATGAAAATATATGTCATACACACGATGACAGTCGGTTAGCCGTATTTGAAAAATTACTTATTAGTTGAAAACTGTCAAAGTCAATTCTGGTTATAAACCAGGCCGCGGTGACAGATTTTTTTGGCAAATCTTCGATAGTCTGCCTTTGAAAGGAAAATTAGCTGAAACCCATAATTTTGCATTTGTTGTACTTCCACACGTTATACTCCTACTATTTTCATCAATATCACGATAAAACCAATTCAAGATGTGATGTGCATACTGCATACTGTGGAAAGTTGTTTTTTATTTACATTCTATACAACTAGTTGAAAAAGTATATTTCAAGATTTTGGCATGAAGCAATGCGTACATTTTTCTGCATATTATTGTGTATCAGATCGCCTTTATCGATTGTACTGGAATTCGGTACGAACTTTCTCATTTCAAAATTTATTCACTGCCTAAAAGAAAATTTGATTTTGAATGAAAAATAACTTGTGTTATTCAATCAATCTGCGAAAAAAAGTGCTAATTGTAGTTTGCATGGTTAGCGTGCTCAATTTCCGCTATTACAATACAAAACACTATTTTTCTCCCATCAACACGAGTCTAATCGACGAAATACACAAAAATTTTCGTGTTGCTATGGCTATTCATAAAACAAAGAATTCGATCGTACTGAAAATATTTCTGTTACACCATCGAATCGAAAGACTTTCCCATATATAAATTTCTCCTCGGCTCAGGGTCATTCATTCGTCTGTTGCTGTTCGATTCTTTGCCAGGGCCAAGGAACTCAAAGTTCAAGAACACGTCTTGGCCCATTTCGATCGAAATGAATGGAAGGTAAAAGCTGAAACTCGTGTAGTTGTCGACGTCAGCCGGAAGAGAGAAAGTTTATTTCTCATAATTTTTGAAAGTAAAATGCTTGTTAGGTAATCTTTGATCGGTGTTTGAATAATGATTATCTGACTCGTTGGATTTGTCTCATTTCAGTTAGTATGTATACGCAACATCTTTTCTCATTGTGTAATCTGTAAAATGAAATTTCAATACCTGACCCAAACTCACCTATATCAAGAAAAGGAAACCGAACCCCAAGTCATGTATCACCCCAGTTCCACGATGCAATTTGTCGCTGCAACTCTAAAAAATTGTATGTAGTCATACCGGTTTTTTGAGTTGCATGAATCTTTTTTGGTGCGATGAGTTGCAGCGACTTATCGATCTCTGTTGTAAATTTGTTGCTGTCAACTATAAATATGTGGTGGCACCGTTGTAAAGAATGGTAATTTTGAATAATTCAATTATTTTTCGAAACATAAAGAATCAAATAAAGTAAATGGGTGAATTCATTACGATTACAATTATCCAACGGAGGCGATCAATAACTTACAGTGGAGGTGGGATGGAACTGGGTATTTCAGAAACACAAGACTTACATCAGCAGAACATGTTTGGAAGGATTAATCCTTCTTCATCAGCAAAACATGTCACGTACCCAGTTACAATTACAATTTTCAGAAATGAATGAACTCATATATAAGTTTATCTTGGTAACATTTAGTGCTATCTTACAATATTGGTAATGCAAACTGACAGATAGATAACATTCCTCGCAACGAAAATTTGCCACTAGAAATTGCAGCGACGAATTGTATTGTGGAAATAGGGTGTTAGATGTATAATAAATAAAGTGATTCCACCTCCAAGAACCCTGTATACAATTTGAATTTGTCACACTAGAAGTATGCCTGTTTATCTTCAATATGGCGTTATGAAAGTTCGATGATATTATTGAATAATGTATCTAGCTACAAGATTATAAAAAAATATTTGCTCCATCCCATTTGATCTCCGAAAACACCTTTATTGATGAATGTACTCAAGGATCCAAAGCAGCAGAGTATTTTTTGTTTTGAAGTGGAAACAATCTCAATATGCCGCCAGACCACCGTGCTGGGATTCACATGTTGAAATGTTTGGCCTCGTTAATCCTTCACCCACAAGTTTCGACTTCTAGGGTTCACGTTTGCTAACTAGTTAAGGAAACAATATTATTTTTAAAACTTCGATGAGAGTGAATTGTACCGATTATGTGAATTTCTGGCAAAAAGTAAATCCTTTCATTAGATCATCCTTTCGCTTCCACGAAAAATCTGTAGAATAATTGTATCGGTGTCTTCAAATAGTCTCAAGCCCAAATAGAAAAGAATGAGGTGAAGCTGGATCAATTTGTATGGCAAACTTTTTCAATTAGTTACGAATATTTCCGTGTATCATTTACGTGCGAACGACAAGATGAGGAGAATGAGAATGTTTACTATTCAATTGTTAGAAAATAATTATTTGAACTGAAATCCAATCTCAGTTCGAGTGAAGATGCCAGATTTCGTATTTCGATAAAAAAATCAGCATTTATCGAATTCCAACAATATTGATTCGGAAAAACTGACGGGCTGACTTTATATTACGTTTTCCGAAAATGATTAGGCAGTAGACGCATTCTGAAAAATATCGAAAAACCTGGCAATAGATTGTCAGCTCTGGCAACACTTGTCGCCGCCATATAATGAGCGAAGGTGAAACACGACAACGACTGGCACGATGTTTCAATATCTAATCATGTCACTCTATATGACTTTTGATTCCATTTTTAACCTGAACTCACTAACTATCGAATGAAAAACTAATCTCAATAGACTCGGATTAGGAATTATTATTATTATTATTATTATTATTATTACATATAAATAAAGGCTGAGGACAAAGTCATATGTAAGCCTAAAAACGAAGGATATCAACAAGTTGATACAATGCATGCAAAAAAAAAAAATGGTTAATATATGCATAGAAGCGATTAGGAAAATAAGCAAATGTCTATTTTGTTTTTGAAACTATTCACTGAGTCAGAATTCATAACATCGTTGGGTGAGTTATTCCATGTTTCGACAATACGATTCACCAAAAAATATTGTCTCTGCCTCGTTACGAATTTTTCCTTTTTTAATTTGAGTATGTGACCACGTAACCGCGAATCATTGTTGAAAACAAAAAGTTCTTTCTGATTGGCATAGTTATACTCAGCTATACGGAAAGATATGATGAGGTCTCCACGGAGACGACGTTGGTCAAAAGCTAGCAGTTGTGCCATCCTCAGTCTTTCAGGATAGGTTGGACGCACTTCACCAAAAGTAATACGTGTGGCTCGACGCTGTACATTTTCCAACAGTTCCCTATCGCGCACCAGAACAGGACACCACACTGGACGTGCATACTCCAAGATTGGACGAACGTAGATTTTGTAGAGTTTTATGGAACTTGAATATGATAGATGGAGAAACGTTTTGCGGATGAGGTAAATCAGTGTGTTGGCGCGTTTGCATGTGGATATTATATGTTCAGACCAAGTTAAGTCAGTGTTAATAGTCACTCCCAAGTCTACATGTGAGGACACTGTACGCAACGATTGACCGATTATTGTGTACGTATGGAGTGGATTGTTCTTTCCTTGATGAAGTACGATGCATTTGTCGACGTTGAGAGGTAGAAGCCAATCCTCACACCACTGACTAATCGAGTTGAGGTCTTCTTGAAGGGAATAATGTTCGACTAAGGCATTTCCATACAGTTTAGTATCATCGGCATAAAACGACTTGCTGGACTTTATATGAAGAGCAAGATCACTTGCATAAACAACGAAGAGGACCGGGCCAAGAACAGATCCCTGGGGAACTCCACTTGTGACTTGTCTGTCCGAAGAAAAAGAGTGACCCACTTTGACCGTGAAAGTTCTATCTGTCATGTAATTTTCAATCCATAGGTTTAGTTGGCCTCGAATACCGTGTGTGTCAAGTTTGTGCATTAGCCTTCTCACTGGGACCCTATCGAAAGCCTTGGCAAAGTCAAGATAAACGATATCTGTCGGTATTTTTCTATCATAAGCTGTCGTCCAATCGTTCATGCACTGTAGTAGATTGCTGGTGGTTGATTTACCTTTGACGAAACCATGTTGCTCTGGTGGTATGATTGCGTTTTTTGTTAAAAATTCTGACATATCTTCTACGATGATGGATTCCATTACTTTGGAAGGTACGGATAAGAGACTAATGGGCCTGTAGTTGATTGGATTGAGTTTATCGCCTTTTTTGAAAATAGCGGTGACAGATGCCGCTTCGAGCAGTATATATTTCAACTCCTCCAACACAAATGCTTGGTTATCACTTTTTCAAATCATATTATAAAGGGAAAATTGAACGCCTTTGAGTTTTTCCAGGCAATATTTATGAAGCCAAATCGTAAATCTCCTAATGCTGGTCACACAAATAGACATAATTGAAGATGCTTTGAGTGCGGGCTACAAGGCACCATGAGGGCTGCGACTAAACTCAATTTTTTTTTTTGGGTGGTCTCATATCGGCTAGTATTTCGAGTGTCTTTCTTACTCCAGCGAGTGATAGAATCACTAATAATAACTTTTATGGATGATAGTGCTATTTTATCAATGAAACGATCAAGCTCCAGGGAATTATTCAGATGGGCTGATGCTACTGACAAAATTACATATCTGGCAACATCATCCGTATGTATTTTGTATGGTGAATCATGACATTCTTGTAGCAGTCTTGAAACGGTATCATTTTAAAGATGCCGCGTGATTGCTTATTGAGTCATAATCAAGTCAAAATGTGCAATTTATTCTGATGAAACTACATGTTTGAAAATAACTTCTGATGTGTCACGGGGTAGTATTTTGAGACCCTTATCCTTCATTATATATACATCTTATTTTATGAAAAACTTTAAAATTTGTGACCATATTAAACCGTGTTTAAATTAGAAGTTCGGCTATCGTCCACCAGATGGCCTACCCTCAATTACCAAGATACTTTTTGTGGTAGAACTCTGTTGTTTAGCAGTAAAGTGTAATTCCATTCAAAATTCTATAGACGCCAGTCGATATTAGTGTAATCTGACAGAAAAAGCAAAATTGTTAGTAAAATTATATCCAGAGTGGATTAGTCATGGCTCCGAAAGCTCCTAAGCATTCGAAAGGAAGTAAGAGTACGACGTATCTGACATCTGAAGAGTGCTGCTCGTTGAAGTGTCGGTAAAATAAGTGAAAACAAACAAATGACTTTTTCACAGTATCCACTGTACATTCTATAGCTACACATGCACAATATCTCAATTTTACAACTTGAATTGATATATTCTACATTTTTACGAGAGCAAGGTGCAATATTAGTACGGTTGAAAGTGACAGCGCAAAATACGGAGTGAAAAATGGGCGAAGAACAAAACTAGGTCTAAAGCTCGGTCTAAAGAATATATCGGATGAAATCGTTGAAGGCAAGAAAGAGGTGAAGCACTAAATTGGAGCCAGCGAAACACGAATACTTAAATGAAAAATAGAATTCATGAGTAAAAGCATACAATTATTGAAAGTCGAAAACCGAGAGGTGAAAACGAAAATAAAAACTTTGGAGAGGAACAGAAGAGCAAATAATATTTTGGTATTTGGCATCAGTGAATCATCAGCTGAAAGATCCATAGAATTCATCTGTGAAGAAATCAAACGACTTCTGAACGTTGAACCGCGAAAAGCAGACATAAACAACTACTTTTCATTGGGCTATTCAGTTGAAAGCCCTCTTAAAACTGATATTCCAAAATTGCCACGAATTGAAGGGCACAAACGTGTTTATTGTGTTTTGACCACAAAAAACTTAAAACTGAAGGAATCTCCGGGGCATGACGATATTCAATCAGAGGTTTTGAAACAAGTAGCTCATGAAATTTCTCCAGTTTTGGCTCACATAGACGGGTATTTTTTCAGAAGTTTTGAAACATGCCATTGTTAAATCTTTTTTCAAAAATGGCGATAAAAATAAAATTGCAAACTACAGACCTATATCATTGATTTCAAAAATGATAGAACATCTTATAAAATCGCACCTCACGTTTTTCCTCAGGAAATTTAAAATTTTGTCTGAAAATCAATTTGGGTTTCATCAGAAGAAATATATAGTATATGCAATTTATAGACCATCATCAACTACATATCAGTCCTTGGATAAGTCAAAACGTACCATCAGTGTATTTTTAGATCTTCCGAAAGCTTTTGATATCATGAGTCATCAGAAGCTTTCAAACAAACTACTGAAATATGGAATAAGAGGAAATGCATAAAGTATTATCAAAAACTACCTTTCCGATCGGAGTCAAGTTGTACAAATTGATGGAATATGTAGTTATCCTATAACAGTAACTTACGGAGTACCTCAAGGGTCAGTACTGGGAACGGTTCTATTCATTTTGTATATGAATAGCCTACTTACCATGGGTACTACTGGTGATATTATCAGTTTTGCAGATGACACCGTGTTTGTATTTCGAATACATGGAAATACATAAAAAACAAAATTCAAACTGATTTTCCTGATATTACAAAATGGCTTCGTTATAATAAACTTACGTTGAATTCAAAAAAAATCAGATATTTACCATTCTCATTATACTCCAATGGCTTACTAAATCTAGGAGATATCAATTTAGGACAAAACTCGACCATTCCAGAAGCTGAGTCGGTAAAATAGCTTGGGATAATTATAGATCGGCATTTGAGATGGGATCTTCAGATGAAATCAAGAGGAATACTTTGAAAATTCGAATATTTAAAAGACTTTTTAGTAATGAAACAATTAAAAATAGTTTTGCTTCGACACAGTCGCAACTACTTATGGTATCTTCGGCTGGGGTGGAGAAAATGGATGTTATTTGAAAAAAATGAAGTCCTACAGAAATGGATTCTAAATGAATTTTTTGGGGAAGATATCAATTTTTTGACAGATAGTCTCGACCAAATGGCCCGAGTGATTGATACTAGACAACTACTCTTTTTGAAAAGGTTATTATTTTTGAGAGAAGATCATTATGAAAAAACATGACCATTCGCACAACACGAAGAAAAGATGGCATCTTTTATCCACGTAGCGAGAAAACGATTGGTCAGAAAATATGGACTATATAGCACCGAGGATTTCATCAATGCCCCCAGCCGAACTTAAAACTTTTCTGGGATACCATCACTACAAAATTAATGGAAGGAATGGATATTTGCAGAGCCTTGGAATAACTTCCAATAAACAAACTAGAACAATTAACAAGATTATCAAAAAACCTTCACAGTGAAATACCAAGTTGTAATAAAAATTGGTTCAAAAACATTTCAAATGCAGATATACCTGAAGATATTTCAGATTTCCTTTCTCTTGGACAGACACCAGTCGCACTCTAAAACTCAATCATTTATTAGCAGATGAAGAGAATATCATTGAAGATGTACCAACAAATTCTAAAGACATTTTGAGAGGCAGAGCCACTAATGTCCTTACTAATTTCATGCAAAACTCCCGAGCCAATAAGCCTACTCACACCAAGATAATGTTTAACAAAACCAAACACTTCCTCAAAGAAACCCAGACATCTATATTCTTCAGTCTGACAAAGGTAATTGTACTGTTGCAATGGACAGAAGAGAATACATAGAAAAAACCTCAACACTACTACAAGATAACGCCACCTACATTGAACTTATAAGAGATCCCACTTCAACCATTCAAACAAAACACAATAATATAATCAAAAAACTAAAAAACAACACTGAAATAACCGAACTTGACGCTAAATACCTCACAATATACAACTCAGCATTTCCTAAACTTTATTGCTTACCCAAAATATACACACCTGACATACCATTACGCCCGATAGTAAGTTCCATAAACGCCGCTACCTAAATACCTCGAAATATCTGGCCAATATCCTCAAATCCGCCTATGATGACAACTCCGAATACAATATAAAAGATACTTTCTCCTTCGTTAATCAGATCCATAACTTCAAACTACCTGAAAACTACGTACTAATTTCTTTAGACGTGGTATCCTTATTAACAAACATTCCTTTAGCATTGACAGTAATGATTCTTGAACAAAACCGGCACCATATCAAAAAACACACCACTATCTCAAAAAATAGCTTCATTCATTTTATCAACTTTATTTTCGAAAACACTCATTTCAGTTTTGATGAAAAATTCTATAAACAAATATCTGGTACCCTAAATATTTGGTTCCCCAAATAGTCCAATTTTAGCACAGATAGTTCTAGACTACCTACTCGATTCCGTTATCCCAAAATTACCGTTCAAATTTCCATTTTTATATAAATACGTGGATGATATTATTTGTGCAGTGCCGGTTGACAGTGTAGGGATAACTTTAGACACGTTCAATTCATTCAATAAACACTTGCAATTTACAGTAGAACAAGAAAAACACAATGGCGTACCGTTCCTAGACACCAGATTAATACGAACGGAAAAAAACAGATAGTATTGCACTGGTATCAGAAGGAAACCGCATCCGGTAGATTCATTAATTTCGTATCCAATCACCCCACAAATCAAAAATATAATACAGTTATTGCCATGAAAAACAGAATCACACATATTTGTCATGAAACTTTTTTGAAACAGAACCTAAAGAAATTATTTGACATCTTCACGAACAACGGGTATCCTAAACATATCCTAAAGAAACTGATTTACAACTCTAATTTCTATGACGGACCAACTGAAGATTGTAACATACAGTTCAAATACAAATCAATTCCTTTCGTAGACAAATCATCCCACCAAATCACAAATATTTTCAAAGATTTTCCACATATAAAAATAGCCAGATACAACACCACAAAAATTTCGGATCTCTTTTCAAAAGTCAAAGACAAAACACCTGTCCCACTTAACAGCAACGTTATATATGAAATTCCGTGTGATGGATGTAAGCAATGTTATGTGGGACAGACCTCGCAGTGGCTCAAACAAAGAATAGCCCTCCACGAGAGCGATGCCCGGCTAGGGAAAAACTCTTGTGCAGCAGTCGACCACTCCCAAAAAACCGGTCATCAATTTTATTATTCAAATGTAAAAATCCTAGACAGAGTCAGTAACCAGAAAACCAGGTTGTTCCTTGAAATGTACCACATTAATAGAAAACCAAATACAGTTAATTATAAAACCGATACAGATCAGTTAATTAACATTTATTGCAATATTTTGAGTTCTATTTAATCTCTTTTGTAATATTCAAAAATAAGGACAGACATGTGCTTACTTAAAAAAACCCTTAGATTAACGTCAATTACATCATTGCCTGGGGCAGCTGAGGGACTCCTATAAACATGAATTTTGCCTAGCTGATTCAGTTTAAGTGAGGCAGTAACTATGCGAGCATGGGTAGTTTGATTCAGCTTTCCAAGGCAATGAACACACCAGGAATATTGATTCTATGATTGTAAGTAGAACTGTTATTTCCGATTTGTACAATTTTGTCATATTCTTTGTAGCTTTTCTCCTGATGAAGCTAATAAACATAAGCGAAATACAGAGATCAAGAACAAATGTGTTTTATTAGTAAACAGACCGCAAACCTGAGAACTTCCAAATCTAGTTTATAAAGTACGGTCGAGAATACATCATATAGTATGTGAAGTGATTGCATTGCATTGCTTACCTATAAAACCTAATTTGTCTACATGTTTTATATTACTTATTACATCACTTCACTTATCCCCTTAATATCTTACACTATATTAAATTATTACTTATTACCCTACTTATATAATATTATCCTACTGTGTATTTACCATACAATTTATTGGAACCCTTTTTTATACATAATATGTAGGTATATGCCACGTAGAAGCAGCAAAACTGACTACTTCTGTGATATTTTTTCTCTTTATGAAAAAATTATAGATATATTCATCTTGTGAAATTTATATTTATATTCATTGGATACTATGTCTATTTTGTTTGTTCCAGCTAGGCCACATATTTAACCCCAATACGAGGTGAATTTTTGCATTTTCTTGCTCAAATCGTCTTTCTGGGTAGTACCTAGTTACGAGGATTCAGGTTTTTTTGCCACTCCATTTCTTGTTTGCTGAGGACGAAAACAAGATAGTTCAACCTTGCAGTCCCTTCCAATCACTCCAGATGAACTACTTTTCCCCAGTCATTCGTCTCTCCAGTCGGTACCTGATTATGGAGACTGAGATGGTGGTCCACCTGAGAAGCCTGTCAAAACTGCTCAGCCCAAGGATGCTTCGTCTACTCCCCCAGCCGTCTCTCCTCTTATTGGTTGGATACGACTGATTGAAGTGGATGGTACAACTTTTGGCTTCAACCAACTTCGTGGGACATTAGACTACTGCAAAGTCTATACAGGATAGTATACAATTAACCAACCCTAACATTTTTCATGTTTTACCTGCTACCTTTTTATTTACATCATTTTCGTGTGTAACAGACCAGTACGGGATGATCGCTCTCATATTCTCAAAACACTTGAACAAGGTCATCACATGATGAATTTATATTCTATATTGGTTGAACTGATTTGAAATCATCAGTTAACATCGCAATATCATTTCCACGAAATTGATTGTATGACTGTAATGTACTTTTTTGTGTATCATAATGAGGATTTTTCATTATATGATATTCGAAGAAGGTATTTGTTTGACTTCAGGATCCTCCCATCTCTCGATATTATTGAATATTGATGTGTGGTTATGAAAAGTGTACAACAACTTTTTTTGTATCTTGTTTTCCCTTTTCGGAGAGCATCTGAGCAATCTTTCACGAAGAATTGGGTGGCGTCCAAATTTAATTGTGTTAAGTAAATATAGCCAATTAGTTGAACTCGACCACATGCTCTACTTATTTTATAGCTAACGGTATTAACGTTTTCTAAGAAACCAGTACAATATTCATGCAGATGACATACACAATTCTATTATCCGTCTCAGTCTTTCGATTTGTTCGAAGAGATTCATTACATAAATACAAATCTATAAAAAAATCTACAATTTCAAATTTTGAGAAGAAGTTTGTTACAATTTGAAACTCATCAATGATACCAAATTATGTTTATTCAAGAAACTGTTGGTATAGAACAAAATCATTTAGAAAAAAAACATCAAGAATAGTTAGGTACTTGATTTTATAAAATGTTGCATACATTTTTAGTAACTTCAAAAACTCCGGAGGGGGTTTACCAAGGAATTAAAATGACCAGCTTGTCCACTTTCACAGGATATTATGGTGGACTGAGGACGTTTCAAAATTTGTTTAAAAATTTTCTTTTCTCATCAGCCCCAACCTTTAATAATGGTGACACAAATTTTTTAGAAAAAACCTAGACACAAACTGAAAATGGAGGGTGAAAGAAAATTGCATGAACATAACTTATGATTTGATGAACATCAATTATTATTTCAACATTGGGTATTTGTTACATTAGCGATAATTCGAAATTATAGGAGATTTTTATGTCTCGCGGTAGACGATGTTCTCATCTATTATTATGTTGTTAACTGATATCACTCCAGATGAATATGCGTCGTAATCGAATGATGTTGTGTGAAAATTCTGTTTGGAATTTGATATTTTGGTCAATAATGTATTTCTGTTGCTAATCGATTGACCAATATATATCCCTCCGCAACGTTACACGATTTCCCGCCTCTTTGCTTTGTTCATCGTGAGTGAACTAGTTGCATCTACTAATATCGTTGCAAAAGTTCTACGGGGACAAAACCCAGCATTTTCTTGGGGAAGATCAGATATCAATCAAGCTATTTGCATGGAAAATCTATCGAATTCAATCATCCTCACAACCTGATATAATACTTTTCGATCGTCATACCATCGTCCATAGATATTCTAATAAGTCTGGTAACTCCTTTGATGTGGTAAAATATGCCGCTTTTTTTGCGAGCGGTCGTAAATCATGCGGGCTACAAGCAGAAATACGTTATACGAGGGTCAGTCAGCAGCGCGAACAATATGTTTACTCGAAAGTGTGTCTACGAGGGTCAGGCGTCAAGTGTTGATCATATTCATTATATATTATTTATGTTTTTGTATGATCTTTCATTGAGATGATTATATTATATGAGATTCCAATAACAATAAATTGAGGAATATTTCGTTGTAAGAACTGGCATGAATCACCTGATTTCTTAAATTATGGGCAGGTAAAAAGTTGAGATACTTATAAAGGGAGTTCACAATAAAGAAAAAATGAAGATGAATAATCTTTATTTACATATAACCTAATTGAATGGTGATTTGTTGTTTTCTTGAAAATCCCCTTATGGTATAATTATGATCTATTCAGTACTTTGGCATATATATTTAGACACATTTCAAATATTTAGCTGGGGGTTGGTTGGAGTTAGGTCGAATAAATGAAACTACTATTATTTCTTTGCCGACGTTTCGACTTGTATAAAGTCATCGTCAAGGTACTACAAAGTAACAGTAAATCAGATATACATACACACAAGGTAAAAAATTATTGAAATTGGAGACAAGAATCACTTTTGTGAATGCGAGGTCAAGATTGAGTACATTAGTTTGGTACAATTCAATTGACAGTAAAAATGTAAAAATAGACATAAACAAAAATTAAAAATTGTAGGAAACGGTTGAACTCACATAAATTTCTGGTTTTCTAGTCTATTGAAATAAAAATTGAAGGACATTTACATAAAAATGAAAATTCCCAGTTTTCGATACTGAAATATATATTTTGTTTATATAATATATATATATATATATATATATATATATATATATATATATATATATAATCAAAACTCTTTTGAGTGCAGGAAGTAAGTGAGTTCCTAATTTTATTTTCAACGGTCGCTAACACAGTGGACTTTTCGTCGGTCAGAAATATACTTCTGTATATTTCAGTATCAAAAACTGGGAATTTTTATGTAAATGTCCTTTTATTTTTATTCTAATAGACAAGAAACCAGAGATTGGGTTCTACCGTTTCCTACATTTTTGAAATTGTTGTTCATGTCTCTTTTTACATTTTTACTGTCAATTGAATTGTACCAAATTTACTCAATCTTGACCTCTCGTTCGCAGAAGTGATTCTAGTCGCAAATTTTAATAATTTTTCACCTGTATGTGTGTATTTATATCTGATTCACTGCAACTTTGTAATGCCCTGAGGATGACTTTATAAAAGTCGAAACGTCGGCAACGATATTAGTGGTTTCAGTTCAGTTGTTCATTTAAACATTGAAATCTTATTTGCCTGTTTGCAAATTTGATTGTGTAATAGATTCGAACTCTTGTAATCAATGAAAGTGAATAGTCTTTGGGAAAATTGCTACATGGATGGCTGAAATCTACATTGGAATATTCTGTCAGAAATATGTTTCCTACACCATCATGTATGCAGTAATCATCATTAAAATCATCAATCATTAAAATTCGAAACAAAAATATTTTTTAATTGTATTAAATACTCACAAAAATCATTGGGAGGGACTGTTAAGCCACCAAATATATTTTTACTACCTTTGTAAGCTTTGAGCTCACAAAATGAAGTAGACTTGTCTCTTTCGGAGGATGAACAATATTCCAAACAAATATGACAAGAATGTTTAAAGAGACATCTACGTAAAAAATATCTACCAACATAGACCAGTGCATTTCCCTCCTCTGATATCAAATTCCTATAATCGGTTGATTCTATTTTTATAATTGGAGAAATATTTTCTTAATTTTTTTCCTGAAAACTTTCAATATTTTTCAATGACTCCGATGTTATATTAAGCAAAATATCGTTACTGTCTTCCATAAAATTGCTGTCTTCTGTCTCGTGCAAATATCCTATAGCAAAAAGTGTTTTAAATGCTCTGGTAAACTGAATGGCAGTTGGATTTCTAGCGTTTCCACAAGCATTTCTGATTTGACCAAAGTAATTCTCGAGACAATCCTGATTGAGATTACACGTCGATAAAAATTTATAATTTTCAATTTTCATTATTTTTCATAAATTCAAAACGGAGGAGATAGTAAGCCTCCAACCAAAAATAAATTCCAGAGAATTCGTAACTTTCTTTCCTCATCAAAAAATGTTCAAATAACTACAAGAATAAAAGTTCAAATAGAATGTTCATTTCGCGCACTCAGTTTAACCGGCCGGAACGATGCGAACTGTTCAATCGGAGACACTCTGTTAAACTGGCTCCCCCGTCAGACGGGCACTGACGACCGACCGGCCAGGCAAGGGACGCGCGAGGACGGACGGTGATGATTTGGGTCGCTGCTGAGAGTGAGCGGACTTATAAGAATATCTATGGACGATGGTCATACCTTTGTTTTTTTCTGTATTACACTATTCTGCTGGTACCAAAGGATATTTACGTATAACGATCAAGAGCGACACTTGCCGCTACACAGCCGCTAATCCTTACGACTACGTAAGACTACCAGCAAAAAACAGGAATCCAGAAAAACTACCTAACAAGAACCACCAGGGGCCTGTTTCATAAAATTACAAGTCTTGTAGCTACAAGAGAAAGACAATGCAGGTACGGGTAAAAAACGAGTGAAAAACAATTATTTATCATCGTCTTTCTTTGTGTTTCTCTTGTAGCTACAAGACTTGTACGTCCTTGAAACAGGCCCCTGTACTTGTTTGTTTGTATTAAGGTAAGCGTCCATAGGTACGCATCGTACGTATCGTACGAATCGTACGAAACGGATTTTAGAATTATTAGTATAGTAAGTTATGCATATGCGTCCACTGACCGGCAGCGGACGGATCGCATGTATCGGTCCGTCGGTAATGCCGATGAAATTTATCGAAGGGGCAACTTTTCCGACTGGTGCGGATGACAACATGCGGATTGCCGATAAGTGGACACATGTCACAATAGGTAGTCACTGCTCGCCTCACAGATCATTTGAATTTTGTTACATTTCGACACTAAGTACACACACGTGCTTCAATTATATTTGTTATTACGCATATCATGGAGCAAATCAGTGAATAGTGTATGATATTCTCCAAATTGTGATCTTTTTTTGAATATGTCATGTATCCACAATCTATGTCTTCTCTTATTTCCCCTCCTTTCTTCTTCATCTAATAAGAAAGCAATAATGACAAGTTCTTCATCACTTTCCATGATCGGAAACATTACAAACTGTAATGTTTCCGATCGTCCACTCACAATGAAAATGCGAATGTTACTTAAAAACCGACCATCGCATCGGCAATCCGATCGCTACGGATACAGTGGACGCACTTCCACAAATCGATCCGTTTTATACGATCCGTACGATACGTACGATGCGTACCTTTGGACGCGTACCTTTACTGACCGACTGTCGAATGCCGACATTGCTCCTAGTTCGTTATACGTAAATGTTCTTTGCTAGTACCCTCACAATCACTTCATTCATATCTATCAATTCATGACGAAGACAACCCCCTGAAATCCCAAAAACTGAAGCTGACTACAAAGAGTACAAAGGTTAGTATTGAAATTATCAAGGATTTGTCGCGATGAAGTTGAGTGTTTGATGTTTGTATTCTTCAAAAATAATATGTATCCCATAGACAGAACACTTCCCAGATCTTCGACTTCTGAAACCATCAGTTTTCCATTTCAGAAAATAACGTTGTTTGAAATATACTTTTGACAACCATCCAGAATATGGAAGAATTTTCGTGAAAATAGGTAATTATCAACTCTTCAATCAATGAATTCTGCATATATTTTTATTTTGCTTGATTTGGTATTTCTTGTGGTGTATTCGGAAAATTCGAATCATTCTCCGAATCAGAAGTCATGGAAAGCCAAAAATTAGGAATTGCCCTCAGTGTGAACTGACATGTCAAACTAACGAAACCAGGCAACTAGATTAAAATCTTTCTGGATCTCATGGTATTTCAACTATTCAGTTTCAATCGAACAAAAAATAGAACAGGCATCCAAATTATGGAAATATGTTTGTCTTCGTTTATTAATAATTCGAAGTTGTACAATATAGGAGACCGAAACAAAAAAGTCATAGGAATATCTCTCACTTGCGACGGAAAACATTTTCGCTGAGATATTTGCAAAGAAGGCGTTTTTTGTGAAGTGTTGAGAAAATAGTAATTTACGAAACAAGTCCGGAAAATACTGTTTTTTTGGACGAGTAGACAAAATTCTAGGACGAGCCGTAAGGCTACTTGCACACACACCGATCTTGGACGGCCGATTTTATACCGGTCGTCCAAATTCCAATAGTGAACCACACGGGAACGGGACCTGGCAGACACGCCGACCGCTGATCGGTGCAAGCACCCGCTACCGATAAAATATCGGCCGATTTTATACCGGCCGTCCAAAATCGGTGTGTGTGCAAGTAGCCTAAGCGGTCGGTCGTGTTGCGTACACTATTTTTTCGGCAACCGACCCACTTCCCGGACGGTTGCCGAAAAAAGGAATTTTTCTGCTGTTGACCTGGACTGTCTCTCAGTATTCTAGAAATAACTCACTGTTATTAAAGTCACTACTCCATTGATGTAATTTATCTCCGTACGTTCTTCGGTGCCCTGAGTGTCCTTGGAAATACTTTTCGCATTTCAGACTATGAAAAAGAATGAATGTCATCCACTTATCGAATATGCTCGATGAAGCAATTATCTCACGGGGCTGCTTCCAGAGGAATTCATATGAACATAATGTTTTACAGAACGTTAAGCTGATTTCGGAGCAGATTTGAGACATGTTTTTGTTATTGTGGTTGATGAACTGAATAAGAAAACGTTTTCAACATTTTTTTTTTCAGTTTCTTCGCACTCGAAATTCATGAGATTCACAAATAACACTACAGCTACGCGGCAATGGATTTAAATGGTATGAATAGTTGGACAGACGGGATAATATAGTAAGCGAGAATGGCTAGCGTCATCTGGACAGGCTCTTATTCTTGCTCGTGCTAGAAATCACAAGTTGAAAAATAAAATCTCGTTATCTCTCAGCTCGCACAAGCTCCCAAAGATTCGATGTTTGTAGGGGGGGATAACCCCATTTCAATTCAGTCCATTTTTTCTCCTGTCAGAGAATAATTGAGGATTCAACGACTTACCTGAAGGAAATGTAATCCAAATTATACGAGGTTGGTCACATCCGAATAGATCACCTTGTAGTAGTACCTCTATGACTGAAATGCCCAAGTTGAAAGAAAGAATGATTTTCGATGCCCCCATCTAAAGATACCCCACTCGAATATCCGTCGATATACCTTGCGATGATGATGATGTCGCCTTTTTGGGTCGGAATGACAAAAAATTGAATTTTTTTGAGATGGGTGGGCGTCTCTCTATTCGGATGTGACCAACCTCGTATAATTTGGATTGAACTTCCTTCAGGTACCTAAGTCGTTTGATCCTCAATTATACTTCGGTTGGTCCCATCCGAATAGATCACCTTGTAGATGTTTAAAGAATCATTAAAAGGCGATCAAAATTTTATTCAGACTGATCTCATAGTGATGAAGTAGTCTAAATGAACCATTTGTAATTACTGGTCTATCGTAGAATCTACCAAAAGTATTTTATTTTTCGGACCAGCCTACATTTGATCGTATGGTGTCCGTGCTCATATCGATTTGGTAGGCCGCAGAAGTGGCAGCATATCTTGTGCTGTGGCCTTTGAATTTATCAGTATCAACACCACCAAATTGCAGACTCATTTCCAGCAAATGGTTGGAGAGCTGAGGTATAGCTGGGTGGTGAGGATTTTTATAAGTTAAAATGAGAAAAAAAAAAAACGAATTCCGATGTCGTAGTGAATGTGTGCGTTTTTTTCAATGAATAATCGTGGATGTCTTACACAATTCAGGTTTCACTGTGAAAAATTGGAAAAAAAATGTGTGTGGCTGTTACTCTCTTGGTCCCGAACTTCTGTCGATGATTTGGTTCTCGGCAGTGAAGCGGCAAGCACGTCCGCCCCTCAAGTGGAAGACAGGGGTTCAACTCCCCATTGGGCCACTGTGCTGAGACTCACACGCCAAATGACAAAAGGCCTCGTCAATACATTTTCTGCGGAAGATTCGACCTCTGAAGCCCGACATTCGACAACCGAATAAGTTTTTTTTTCTTTTACTGATTCATTGGCAATAAAAATGCTATTCAATCTGATTTTGAATGAGATTTGATTCCTCTAGACAGAACCTACAGCAAGCATAACCACAAGTTTGTGATATATTTTTCAATATGAGATTTTCCAGGCACATTTTTTTTAATTTGGTCAACACTTGGTAAGGGTCCCAGATTTTCTCATATCGGGAAAAAATTGGACCGCATTTTGAAAATACCCCTCTCAAACCTTTCCAGAATTACCTGCATGAGATATCAGATTTTAAGCTAATCTAGGTATTTTTTCAGTACTATAATTTTTACCTGGCACCTATGGCGATCTACCTTATCCACACAAATATCCTTCAATTCCTTCACAAATTTCCACCAATGGGACGAAAATAAATTGTATGGTTTCATCATAATTTAAATCAATGATGCTATCAGTTTCACTGTGAAAAATTGGAAAAAAAATGTGTGTGGCTGTTACTCTCTTGGTCCCGAACTTCTGTCGATGATTTGGTTCTCGGCAGTAAAGCGGCAAGCACGTCCGCCCCTCAAGTGGAAGACAGGGGTTCAACTCCCCATTGGGCCACTGTGCTGAGACTCACACGCCAAATGACAAAAGGCCTCGTCGATACATTTTCTGCGGAAGATTCGACCTCTGAAGCCCGACATTCGACAACCGAATAAGTTTTTTTTTCTTTTACTGATTCATTGGCAATAAAAATGCTATTCAATCTGATTTTGAATGAGATTTGATTCCTCTAGACAGAACCTACAGCAAGCATAACCACAAGTTTGTGATATATTTTTCAATATGAGATTTTCCAGGCACATTTTTTTTAATTTGGTCAACACTTGGTAAGGGTCCCAGATTTTCTCATATCGGGAAAAAATTGGACCGCATTTTGAAAATACCCCTCTCAAACCTTTCCAGAATTACCTGCATGAGATATCAGATTTTAAGCTAATCTAGGTATTTTTTCAGTACTATAATTTTTACCTGGCACCTATGGCGATCTACCTTATCCACACAAATATCCTTCAATTCCTTCACAAATTTCCACCAATGGGACGAAAATAAATTGTATGGTTTCATCGTAATTGAAATCAATGATGCTATCAGAATCTCTGAAGGTTCACCCCTCAGTTTTTCTCCTGGGGAATGGTTGCCAGACAAAGTCGTTGCACCCAGGGTAAGATGGCACCACAGTGGATGTAGGTGCTTAAACGAAGCTGAAAAAATATATATTGTGGTTCAAAATACAATATATTGGAATTCAAAATTGATATCGATTTGTGGAAAGCAAGTTTGTTACTGTGATAACAGAAACACAAAACATGTAACTTTGTCCCCTTCAATCATTTTCAATATTCTAGGGAAAAAAGTGGAAATGGTGATGATTGGGAATACACTAACGTTTGTGTCAGAACAAGTTGATGTAATGCATCAGTTGCAAAACTTATGGGGTCTGGGTGTCAAAATAAAATGTTTCAGCATATGTGTTTGAGTAGTTAGTAAACAGAACAACTTCAGGTTATCCGAATTTTTTGGCCAGCACTTGGAAGGCGAAGTCTCAATGTTACATTCCGAACGAGACACATCTTGAACTTTGATCTTTGAATTTATATGTCGGATGTATGCATGAGGCGAACATCACTCATTGATGATTTTTTTTTTATTATTCTCCACCAGGATACTCAAGTTCCTGAATATCATTATGCTTCGTTTTTCACACGACTTCCACATATCTCCAGCCATTCCGTGGATGTTTGGATACTTCATTCCACACATCGGTTGATGTTCGAGATGACGGTGTTGTTGTATGCAATAAAATTTGGCAGTTTGAGGAGAACTGTTTGAAGGTTTTGAGGCATTCCAGAACATTGATGTGAAGTTTGGCCTCGCCTGCTTTCCTGAAACCTTTGTCTTTCTCGTTATTGCATGTAATATTCTGGAAATCAGGCCTTGCTTACCTTCCAGTGCTCAACATAGAAAGTCACTGTGCAACTCGTTGGAAATTTACATTGTCGAAATCTTCTCGATCTGTCTGCAAAGTTATATATCGGTGCCCCTCAAATAATTTTGTTGACGGCTACCCAATTCAAACACAGGGCAAACCGAAATCAAGTGTCAAGTGAATTTATTTTCCATTAATATTGAATCCTAATGGTTTCGAAGATACCAAAAATTTGTTGGATGTTTTCTGAGCACTTCTTGGTAATACTAATCAACACTTTCGCTACTAGCCGTCTCATATGTGAGCCACAGCGATTTTTTCGGGCTTCAAATAGCGGCTTGAAATTTAGGTGCGGTCTGTGAATAAGTCCGATGCATATATGAATAGCTTGGTCTTCTCCATCAAAGAATTTGACTGTTTTTTATTTATATCTTCGTTTTTTGCCAGCTTTGTTTTTCACAAAAGAATTCGATTGTTTTTGTAATGTTTTTTGATATGTAGGATTACTCTCTTTGTATTTTGATCCAAATATTTTGTACTTCGAAAAGTGTACTTTTTGCGATGTCTCATATATGAGACACTTGGTCTCTTCTTCGCTCGATCACAAGCCAGGTCGTGTCATAGACCGACGTCTCATATATGAGCCAGATCAAAAATGCTCAGAAATTTCTCAAAAAGTGCATTCTCCCTATATAATCACTGAAATGTACATGAAACTTGGTTTATAAATGATAAATTAGCAAAATAAAAAGTTGATCTGTGGCGACACACACCATTTCAACCCGTGGTAGCGAACGTGTTGAAAAAGATGTCTAAATAGCTACAGATACAAAAATTGTTGACTTCAAAAAATTTATAATTGGTTTCGAGATTTTTGTGAATATATAAGGTACATAGATAAGCCAAAACACAAATAATTGAAATTTAAAAATTTTGTGTCTTGATTGGAATCGCAAATATTTCTTGTGTTCATCGGCATCTGTCAAATCCACTGACGCTAAGAAAGAATTTTCAGACACCAGATTCTTCATAGCTCCAAGTGAGGGGCTGTGATGAATTCATGCAATCCAGATTCAAAAGAAATCAATATCTACCAGTAAGACTCAAATCTGAGAAAATAGCTGAACAAAAAGATGCTCTTTACATCGACGTGCTGGTTCAATGTAGTCAGTTTTTGCGATTTTTTCCCATTGTATGGAAAATTCCATGAATTCACTTATTTGTTATCAAGTTACACTCTCGAACTTATCACATTCAGCGCAAGAAGTATATTGACGGATATTCGAGTGAGGTATCTTGATTCACGATGCCCCCATCATCGGTTGTATTCGGGTTCACAACAAAAACAGTTCAGGAACGGTTCGAAATAGTTGGACTGTTGAGGCGTGAAGGGTTTGTCGCGAATATATCTACATTAATTGGGTGGGTATTTTTGACTGTCCTAGAACAGTATTTATTGCGAACCCGAATACGGCTAATGTGAATCAAGGTGATCTATTCGGATGGGACCAACCGAAGTATAATTTGCAATTTGAATCATGATTCCACGACAATAACATATTTATCTACCTATGCCGCATATATTTTGCCTCCCGGGTACAGAATGCGTGAAATGACAGTTGTTGATTCATTAGCTTAGAAACTTTTCTGCTGTCCACTTCTTTGTTTCACTGACGAACTTTGATTATTCAATCATATGACCATCAAACATCCTGCTTGAGAAAGCTGTTGTACAGAGAAATACGTATCGGGGTTGCGTGAACTTATTATTTTGACTATAGAGTACTGAGAGTTCGGAATATAGCCAACATCACTCATATGCAGATGATACGTAAGTGTATCATACTTTTCCAGCCGATATATTCGATGAGGGTGTCCAACATATACCTAGCCACTCGAATGATCTATACAAGCTCTCTCACTCCTATCGTCTGGATATAAAATCGTACAACTCACATGTCGTGCTTTTTGGAAGAAAGAGTGCCAGAACGCCTTAAGCAACCGGCTTCGTATTGAAATCGATAATGAACAGTTGCTCATAACAGATAATGCTTAACATCTTGGTACCTTTTATGATATCGACTCGAGACTTGAGAAACAAATAAGTCATAATATATAACAATGCTTTGCTGGTATCGAGTTACTTCTGTATCTGTATCTGTAGAGTGGAGAGGGTGAGTATAGACCCACAGCACTTAGGCCACAATATGGCCCATTGTACATCCTCCCAAGGAGTCACCCTCCTAGGACATTGTCCATCCTGCCTCATCCAGGAAGGAGGACAGGTCACCAGGGGACATCTCCTTGATATCAGCAGGTGTAGGCCAAGACTCACCGAACACACACTCTCTTATCGATGATAGCTCCAGACATTCACATAAGACATGCCTGACAGTTTCATCTTCCTGTTCACACATCCTGCATAGAGGTGTGTCCACTAGCCCCATAACGTGGAGGTGTTTCCTTAGTTGACAGTGTCCAGTCAGAAATCCCACTGTTAAACGTAGGTTCTTCCTGGTCATCGCCAAATATTCATTCGGATCCAGCTTCTCAGGGTCGCCCAGGGTGATCCTGGCAAAACTGCATCCTTTGGTATCATCCCATCTCTTTAGGGATTGAGTATGGGTGTAACGTTTGGCTAGTTCCGCAATTGTCGAAGTCGTCAAGCCATGGGTGTCACCTGGTCCCAAAATTTTCAGTCCAGCCGCCATCCTGGCCAAAGAGTCAGCAATGCGGTTACCTTTGCTCCTGTCGTGCCCTTTCACCCACCTTAGTACGATATTATTATCTACCGAGGCGTTAGCTAAATCTTGGTGGCACTCTAGTGCTAACCCTGAGATAATACGTTGTCTATTCAAGGTTAGTAGGGCTTGTCTACTATCAGTGTAGATTATTATGTTTTTGCCAGAAATTCCTTTTCTGGTCAGCTCTTTTGTGGCGATTGAGATATCAGCCAGTTCTGTTTGAACCACGCTGGTATTTTTTCCCATTCCCCACTTAATCCTCAGGCTGAGTGATCTAGAGTAAAATCCACATCCTGATCCTTCCTTGGTTTTTGAGCCGTCTGTGTATATGCGTATTGTATTTGCAGCATCCGCCTCAGTGTTCTGTTTTATTTGTATTTTGTAGGGTTTATTAAACACAAACCTGGGTTCAATTGCGTCACTGGCTGCCTGTAGCAGAGGCACCGCAGTGAGTGCCTCCCTCCACAGGCCCCTCCTCAGTTGACCCATTCCTACCTCGGGATTTACACCAGCCGTGTGCAATCGTAGCATGGCCATGAGCGCAACCTCCTTGTCGTGCAGGTCCAGAGGTGTCAGACCAGTAACTAATTCCATTGCCGCGGTTGGTGTTGTTCTCATGGCTCCTGTGATGTTCAGACAAGCCATTCGCTGTATTTGATATAGTTTTTGGATGGCCGTTGCTTGTAGAGTTTTCGGTCCCCATGCAATGGCTCCGTACGTTAGCATAGGTCTATTATTGCAGTGTAGATCCAGGTGACTATCGAGTTACTTTTTGCTAACGGTATGTTATTGAATAGTTGCACTGAAAGCATCCTTTGTCAATCTTTTGTCTGCGACTCTGTTCAGGGCCCATGTGTATAAAAACATTCAACAATCAGCAATTACAGCGGGTACAAAACACATGCAAAAGAATCATTTATGGTCTCAAACGTAATCAACATGTTCCCTCGCATAGGAAAATGTTGAATATTACCCCTATCCATACGATAAAATGAGGTGCAGATATGATTTTCCCAATTTGAATATCAGTAGAAAATCAAGCATCTATACCTCAGCATAACACATTTTTTTTTCTATCTTCCATACACACAACATGCTCAACAGTGTTCCGCACAACTTTCCGTACAATGATAAGTTTTTCAAAAATCAAATTCGATGCTTCCCCGTAAAAATCGAAAAATTAGTTTCTCCTTCAATGTTCAATCTGCATTGCCGGTTCTCATTGAGTTGAGTTTCTTATAAGTGGGAATATTTTCAATCTATATTACCTATTACTCATATCACGATCACATCGCTCTCTTTCTCAATGCATTCTTATCATTCTCTCTTCTGGACTCTCGCAAATCATGGTCACTCGTTTCCAATTGGCGAATTTGAGTATTATCGATTTGAGTAAGTTTTCCTTTTTTTTTGGCATTTTGCTAGGTCCAAAGACAAATGAGCTGTATTTTCTACTTGAAAACTTTTCCAAGAGATCAATTACCCTAACACCAAACTGATATTTTTAAACTTGACGCGCGTTTCGCTAACAAGGTTAACATCTTCAGGAGAAGAAAATTGATACTGATATTGATGAAGTATATTGAAAGGAGATGGTGTGAATATTTAATCAGAATGGAAGTTGCCCATGCTCAATTCAATTTAATTGTTTTTTTTTGCTCGAAACATACATCTTGAAACAAAAGATTTGGATTGGACAGATGCAAAAAATGAGAAAAAACTAAAAAATTATAAAAAATAAACGTGGTCGTGAATCAAAGCGATTGTCCTTTTTCCTATTATCATTGACAGTAAAACATTGACGGTAAAACATTTTGCATTGTGATATTCGGAATTCAGTAAAGTGAACTACGACTCCTACTCTTTACAGTTTTGTCATACAAGGTATAGGTTTGTACCCTTAAGGGTATCATCAGGCACATCTCCCAAGTCACGAACTCTACAATTATTCCCCGAAAATCACAAAAAAACATCAGTTATTTTGCAGAGAGAAGTCTTAAATATTTCAAGAATAGTTCCCTACAGAGTGAGGGCATAAACAGTACATGATATAAACGATAAGATAGGAACCTTCGGTGAACTTTTTATAGTGATCAATTACCCCAACTCGAAACTGATATTAATTGTACTCGACGCGCGATTCGCTAACAAGGTAAGAATCTTCAGAAGAGAATTAATACTTAATATAAGGACTAGGATTTGCTGTTCATATACGTAACAATTTACAGGTAGTGCAGCCACTACTTGTGTAGTTTTTTGGTCCGTTATGGACTTCGTCTGATACTACTTATTATTCTGCTACTATCGATTACTCTAGTTCGACATATCTCATCCAGATCCTAGGGCAGTAACTGAATTATTTTTCAGCATGCGTTTCAAACCTACACATGAACAGGTTCACTATTAATGGAGACAATGGGTAACTCGTGGTTGTTCCTTCATGTTGTGCATAATACGAGCCATTATATTGAAACCAGTTTCGATCCATGTGAAGTTTGGTGAGTTGAATGCATTCTTCAAAAGTGTCATTTTCCAAGTTACTCAATTTCAGTCTCTAGGTTCAGTATGAATTTTCTTCCCCTGAAGATACTTACTTTGTTAGCGAAACGCGCGTCTAGTGCAAATGATATCAGTTTGGTGTTGAAGTAATCGATCACTACAAAATGTTCCAGTACATAATATTAAAACAAATTGTTATGTCTTGCATGTTCCAGGCAGCTTCATAGAGCCAGCTGATGTGTTGTTCTTTTTATAAACAAGTCTAGTTCATTCTACAGGTTAGTTGCATATTTCTTTTAAATTGGTGTTAAATCGGCCTTGATTGAGATCCATGGGAATTCCTTCACTGATAGTTTATTTTTGTCTCGCAGAACTATTCTGAACATGTCAGGATACTCTGGACAAGCTTTCAATGGCCGGGACGATTGCCTGAGAGCTGTTGTTCAAATAGGATCGAACAGTTAATCGGTCACACCGACCCCAGCCAGCTTTTCTGCTAGACTCATAATCGATTTTGTCGAATGCTTTGCTGAAGTCGGTTTCCTCAACATAGCTCCAGGTATGTAATATTTAGCAATATTCAAGGAACTATTACTGAGACATCTCAAGTTTTCTTCTTTTTCTTCTTCTTGAAATTTTGGTTGGAGGATGTTGCTGAATGATCCGTGAATATCTTACGAACAGCTTGGCCATCATTTACAACCTTAGCGTTGACGTTGACGGAGGTAATTCTGAAAGAGGACTTCTTCTCAGTTTCAATGATCTGCCAAAATTGCTTTGGATCTGTAGTAATGCTATTTCCACAAAATGTGATATTATATCCTCAATATTCTCTGGTAAAATATTTACAACGCCCATGAAAAATTTTAAATGTTAGATAATCAATATCGTTATGATATTTTTTCCCTCGGAGGTGATATTAGTTTTTTCCCTGACTGACTGTATTGTGCTCATAGTGAACCAACAAGTAATTTTTTTGTGTATCTCCGGATTTGAAAAAGACTTTCAAACCGTCTCATTATTTATATGTATACAATTTCTCAACGGCTACGTCAATACCTGTATTTGAGATTATATTATTATTATATTATATGATAGTCGACCGATGTTTTTTTTATATGCAGATTCACACGAAAGGAAAGCCCTGTAATGTTCAGAGAACACCGCAAGAATCGAGGGACAGGAGATACGAATTAACATTAACTTCGAATTTCTGGAGTTTGTAAGCCTCAGGAAAAACATCTTTCAGCAAGGGGTTCCAAAGCTCAGCTGTTCTATTGAAAGAAGATTCCTGATCAAGAGAGGTTCGACAAGTACTCTATGACTCGTCGAGTCATCCGTGTAGATATTGCCCAGGGGGAAACGATTGATAACAATTCGGGAGAGCATAGACCGTGAAAGTATCTATAGAAGAGAGACGAGTCTCCAACCTTCTACGATGTTCCAATGAAGTGAGCGAGTCTGTGAACGAAGAATCAGCAACAAGACGAATTGCCTTTCTCTGAATAGAATCGAGAAGCCTCAACAATGAATGTTGTGGTGCCAAACTCCACACATGAGAACTGTATTCCATGACAGGTCGTATCTGAGCCTTGTAGATCATTAGAAGCTGACTAGAAGTGAAGTATTTCTTCGCACGAAGTAGAAATCCAAGTTTCTGGGTAGCACTTTTGGCGATCGATCTCACATGGTTTTCCCATGAGAGATCATCACCGATCGTAATTCCCAGCATCGAGTTACTTGATTTTGTAGGAATAGTTACTACTGACATCTGAATATTTGATGACGATAGATCGGCTTTTCTTGGGAAGAGACATGCCTGGGTTTTCGTAGCATTAAATTCCACCATGTTCATGTTACCCCATTCTATTATTTTTACTAAGTCGTCGTTGATTTTATTAGCATGAATGTTTCTTTGAATTTTAACAAAAATTCAAAGAGAAGAGAAACTGGTATGAAGGAAACTACCGTCCGATAAACTATATATTGAACAAGATGTTTTGTCGAGCAAATCATTGATATGAAGCAGAAACGAAGTGGCAGCCAGAACTGAACCCTGTGAAACACCTGCATTTTTTGGGAGAATATCAGATGATACTCCATCAAAAACCACATACAGAGACCTATTAGACAAGAAACTCTTCAACTAAGCACACAACTGAGGCGAACCATAAGACGGCAGCTTAGAAAGGAGACCCCGATGCCAAACTCGATCAGACGCTTTTGAAATATCGAGTGCAACAGTGATCGTTTCTCCGAATTCCTCGATTAAATGCTGCCAAATATGAAAAACATAAGCCAATAAGTCACTGGTTGATCTTTGATGGCGAAATCCGTATTGTCGATCATTATTTATTCCTGATTTCTCTATATATTTGATGGGCTTCATATTGATTGCTTTCTCCATGACTTTGAAAATGATAGAAAGCAATGCAATTGGTCTATAATCACAAGGTAAAGTTTTGTTCATTTTTTTAGGAACTGGCTGAACTCTTGCTGTCCTCCAGGTCTTAGGAAGAATCCCCAGGTTATATGAGAGGTTGAATAATTTGTCTACTGATGTCAATTCGGGGGCACATACTTCCAGAACAATTGCTGGGATTCCATCAGATCCGCAAGCCTTATTCGTCTTCAGGTCCATTGAAATATTTCTTATATTTCGTTGGTGAAAAATTATCTCAGGCATATGACTGTCGACAGGTTTGATAGTCGGGGGATCTTTTCCCTATGAGTCCAGAGTAGAATTTTGAGCAAACATATTAGCAAATATATTTGCTTCTTGTTGAACAGTGGTTGCTTGTAATCCATCTTCTTTGATTGAAGGGGAAAATGAACCGAAAGTGAAATTTTTGGCGACAGCTTTAATAAATGACCAAAACAAACGAGAACCATTTGGACATTCAACAAGTTATGAACGAATTTTCTGATTGTGCTTCTTCAGCAGCCTCAATTGTTGCACTACACCTATATCTTGCGTTAACATACTCAGATTTCGTCTCCAAACTGAGGTCTTGGCGCCAGCGATTGAATGCTGCTTGTTTGGATGTGACAGTCTCAGAGCAGACACATTTAGTTTGTTGATGATTGACAAGCTTAAACCACATCACGTCAAAATCTTTCGGTTCCAGCCCTTCTTCATTTTGGCACGATAAATCATTCCTTGAGTATAAACAAACACCACCTTCGAAACGAAAGCGAGAATAGAATTCATAACCTGTATAGAGCATGTGTACATTATTCGTATATGAATTGACCTGAGTTTCAGTTAGAAAAAAATGTCAGGTTTTTCGGTTTGCAGATGGTGAAGCATATCATTGATATCATTATTCATATCACGAATATCACAATATTCTCGATGAAGATTTCCCCCGAGTACCTCCCACCCGGAAATCTGATTGGGGAAGTAATTATTTTACTTCCGGAGTTTTTTACTCTGGGAGACATCATCATCATTTCACAAATTCAATAGTTAGGGAAAACCGGAAATATCAACCACATACTGAAACGTGAATTAACACTTCACAGCACATATAGTTGGTATGGTGGTATCTCACCGGGCGATGGTAAGACCATCATCCACCTAGGTGATCCTCTTGGTCGCCTTCTACGACAGGCAGAATCTACCCCAGCGTTATTCTAATCCGACCCCATACAGATACATTCTCGAAAATGAAAAATATGAATGGGACATATGCTGGGATAATGCATACAGTGAATTGAATATGGTAAAATGGTTGTACTTATCTCATCTCCAAATATGCCAGATGTCAAATCAAATGTCAAACTTGAAAAATGTCTTGCATTCTTTTTATTTCCAGATTCTATTCTATTCTATTGCTGCCCTGAACAGAATTGGAATTAAAGACAAGAACAACTGGAAATTCAGCAAATATTCACTCTTCAGTCTGTAAAATAATCAGAGACCATGCAATATCATTCAAATTTGCTGAACAAGCAAACAAAGTAAAAATCTTATAACCTCTTCTCAATAGCAGTATAGAAGAGAATCAGACTGTTTCATCTTATATTATCAAACATTACTAGGAAAATTCAATTTCATTTGATATTTCATATTCATTTTCATCAAAACGGCTCATGACAAATTGATCAATCAGCGCTGGATGGATACTTCACCATTCATTACTTTCGACTTGGCAAAAACAGAACTTTCTGAAAAATCGAACTTGAAAGTTTCCCAATTACTTCAAACCGCTGCTAAGAGTTTGCAAAAAGATAAGTTTCCTATAATTATTTCATGGCCTCAAGAGGGGTTGATTCATGAAGTTCATCGAAATTGTGAGCTTTTTTCATTTCAGACAAGAATTCAGTGTGAAGGCTCCATAATTTCTTGTGAAATATCGTTATGAAAATATACAGTTGTATCTTTACCACGAAATTGTTTGGGAGAATATCACCATTATGGAAAGAGTGTGGTAGGGACAACTAAATTCAAGTTAATGAGAATTCCTATGTTGAAGAAGACAAAACCATCAAATTAAATGTTCGAATACATTTATGTCAGTGGATTGGTATTTATGCAGTGATTTTATTTCGTACGAGCTGTAATAGGAAACAATAATTCCATAGCAACATTGACAACGGCATCGAACATGTCCAATCGTCATTTGGGAAATTTCTGTGGTCAATCATAGATTTTTCATTCTCAGACGATAAATTGATGATTCGATGCATGACCCATGTATTCTATGCAGCACATCATATTTGCTGAACCTTGAATTCAGGTTAGGCAAAAGTAGATATAATCTAGCAGAACAATTCGATGACTGAATATGGATGGATTTTGGAGATAAATTTTATCATTATCAGTTCATTATCGACAATAGAATCCAACTGCATATTGTTAGTAGAAATATTGAAAAAAAATCTGTGTGATAGTGTGTCATTAATATCAGGATTAGTAAAGATAGTGATAACTGATGGAATTGGCCAGTACTTGATGGAAATCTATAAAAACACTTCATTCTGTGAATTCCACTATACAGTTTACAAATCCGCTACTTATTATTCTGTTACTACTGATTATTCCAGTTGATTTCTCAATAATGAATTACTGATTATTTTAATTAATTTCTCAAAATTAACTGAAAAACGGACTGAAAGGAATATATGTCCTTTGTCAACATTCATCCTATTTTTACATTCTGCTATTTCTAGACCCTCACACTCATCGAGAATCCTGTTTAATCAGTTTAGAATTGCTTTCATCAATTTGTGATCATTGTCTAGAGCATGTTGAGCGACACTGGATTTTGGTACTCTTTCGTATTTCATGTGTACAAAGTGCTCCTTGGAACGGGTTGTAACAGCTCGCTGGCTCTGTGCAATGTATTTCTTGTTGCAATCTTGAAAACTGATTCTGTGTTTTTTAATTCATCTCTTGGATTGTCAAGTAGCTGTTGTAATTTGTAAGAAGTTTTATATGCAACTTTCATATTCACTTTATCGAATATTTGTTCAAGTCCTCTGGTGTATTGAGGTTTATATGATATTACTATAAACTTTTTACTACTCTCATCTTTTTTGAAAGTCTGCTGCTTAGGACATTCTCGGTGTCGGTTATCCTTGTTTCCACCACAGCAAATATGTCATCAACATATCTGATCCTTCTGAATTCAGATCAGGCGGGAATAGGTATAATCTGGCTGAAAAGTTCGATGACCGAATATGGATTGATTTTGGAAATGAATTCTATCATTATCAGTTCAATATCGACAATAGATTCCACCTGCTTATTGTCAGTAGAAATATTGAACAAAAATCTGTGTGATAGTGTGTCACCAATATCAGGATTTTCGAATTTAGTGATAACTGATGGAATTGGGCAATACTCAATGGAAATCCATAAAAACACACTTCATTCTGTGAATGCCACTAGACAGTTCACAAATCCGCTACTCATTATTCTGTTACTACTGATTATTCTAGTTAATCTCTCAATAATGAATTACTGATTATTCTGATGAATTTCTCAATAATAAACTGAAAAGTGGGCTGAAAGGAATATAGGCCCTTTGTCAACATTCATGCTATTTTTATATTTTGCTATTTCTAGACTCTCACATTCATCGAGAAGCCTGCTCAATTATAAGAAGTTTCATATGCAACTCTCATATTTACTTTATCGAATATTTGTTCAAGACCTCTGGTGTATTGAGGTTTATATGGTATTACTATAAACTTTTTACTACTCTCATCTTTTTTGAAAGTCGAAGATTCACGGGGTGTTTTCCTAAACTTACATTTTCTAATTATCTTATCAATTATCTCTGGGTTAAAACCGTTTACCTCAGCTCCGTCCTTTATGACCAATACGTCTAAAAAATGCTAACTGTTCTTCTTTTTCTACTTCGTACGTGAATTCAATACTATTACATCTGCTGTTTAGAGCTGAGAGGACATTCTCGATGTGGGGTTATCCTTGTATCCACCTCAGCAAATATGTCATCAACATATCTGATTCTTCTGAACCTTGAATTCTGGTTAGGCAAAGATAGATATAAATCAGCTGAAAAATTCTATGACCGAATATGGATTGATTTTGGAGATGAATTTTATCATTATTAGTAAATATCGACAAAAAACAAAAATCTGTGTGATGGTGTGTCACCAATATCAGGATTTTTAAATCTAGTGATAATAATTGATGGAATTGGCCAATACTTAATGAAAATTCAAAAAACAAATACCTATCTGAGTTATATTATACGATTTCTCGTTCAGCCGTTTCATGACACTACAATGAATTCGAGATTGTGCTTCTTCATGAATACATAATATGTTTATTATTATCAATCATTCCTCTAGGAAAATATTATCACACATATTGCCTGGGCCCACCTCAAGTTGAGCTAAAGGTAACTATTCAGATCTGTTCAGTAGTTTTCTGAATGAGAAACCCAAAAAACTACGGAACTAATATCGATCCACCACAAAATATTGACTTTCAAATTGTATTCAGATCTAGTTGGTCATTCAGCAAATGCAACTCTTCCGATAAATGAGTTCAGAAATTTCCTTTCAATCAAAAACTACTTCCTTTACTCTTTTGGTGAAAGATTTCCTCGATCGACCAGAAGTTTAAGGCAAGAATCACACTTTCAATTTCATATTCCTGAGATCAATTACACCAGGGTATTATTATTTTCCTAAGCATTTTCCTTAACATGCAATTTTGCTTCCATCTCCATCTGGATCTGGAGAGTGGGGAAGTGGCAAATACAAGCTCAGCCAGCAGTAAGACCTCGCTAGGTCCCGGAAAAGAGGGGGGTTCCCAGCCCTTAGTCGTCGTCAGGCCTGCCGATTTGAAGTAGGCGACGATGTTGTTGAGGGGAATTTTCTTGACGTCGGCTAGTGTCAGCCAGTATTCACCGAGCATGGATCCACGGAAATCAGAGGAGGCGGGGCAGTTGCAGAGTACATGTTCCACTGTCTCATCTACTTGTTCACATCCCCGCCATAGGGACGAGTCAAAATGTTTCATCATGAAAAGATGTTTGTGCAGTTCGCAGTGTCCAGTTACCATCCCCACCATATTGGCATCATCTCCATAGCAAGTCTGCAGTCCGTTGTGTTTTGTTTTTGAATGATCATTGATGAGATCAGTTAGAGTAAGGTTATTGCAGGAACAAGGTCCGGTATACCGGAGACTAACTGCCTTCTTGGCTAGTCTATCCGAAATGCGTCTTCCTTTTGAGTTTCCATGGCCTTTGATTCAGCTGAGGGTAACAACGTCCCTCTGTGCAGCTTCCACACGGGCCTGATGGCATTTCAGTGTCAGACTTGAATGGACTCGAGGTTCAACCAAGTACTTGTCGGCAGTCTGTATAGATACGTACATTCATCTCCTTACGTTCCTATTGGACAATAATTGTCTTGAAGAATGCCGGTGAGTTCAGATTGAACTATACTTGTTTGGATATCTATGGCCTATTTGAGTTCCAGGCTCAGAGATCAAAGGAGCATGAATGCCACCTCCTTCATGCATTCCTTGTTTTGTTTTTGAGCCGTTCGTATATATATATATATATATATATATATATATATATATATATATATATATATATATATATATATATATATATATTAGGTGAGCACAGGAAAGGGGATATTTGATTTTTTGCTGTGAAAACTATTCCAGACTCAGTTCAACTGGAAGTTCCAGTCATCACATATACAACCCTTTAAGGAAAGGAAACTTTCAATATCATCAAAACTTATTCCTCACTTCTTATTCAAAAATCCAAGCTTTAACGTGATCTCGCCCTCCTCAAATCTTTTGGAACTCATCAGGTATTCCGCCTGAAACATCACGACACATCTTTCTACACCAGAGTATCCTCGATCATTGCAGCTTCTCACTCATCAGAAAAACTATACACAATACTAGACGCAAATTACATTCCACCTATTCGTCTATGTATCAGTACTTCAAAACATTATATCTGGCAAATATTCATCGAGTCATTCGGGACACTCTCGTTCGGATATCCCACGACAAAGGTGAATACATCAGCAACAAAAAAAAAAACAGTACAAAAAAGAATGAACCAACAGCTCTAATCAGAAACATCACTACTCTCCCACCAGCAGCAGATCCTCCAGTATTAGTTCACACTTTCTCTGACACTCCACTCGATGAAAGCGCCCATGCAATTTTATCAAAAAGCTTCGACTTCCCTGTTACCCCAGAATCCATTCTGATCGAAACGATCATAACTCAGACAGAATCAGCTTATTCTCATCCTCTCTGAAACACAACCGAAGAAGCCTGGCAAGATATCGCCTCTTCCCTGAGAAGAGCAGGTATCCCACCTTCCAATGTCACCTCGGCCGAAAGACAAGCTCTCGAGAACCTTCGTAACAATCCCGACATTATCATTCTCTCAGACGACAAGGGATACGCCACCGTAATCCTCAATACCACATACTCCATTGATGAACTAACAGGATTCATCAACTCTCCTGAATACCAAATGAGTGCGAGAGACTTAACAACCTATCTGGAAAAAAAGAAAACACTATCATCAACAACTCCAATATTCCGATTGACCTGGAGAAATCTCTGATTCTCAGGAAAAAATCTTCACGTACACCTCGAATATAATATGGCCTTCCCAAAATACCCAAGCCGAACATTCCACTCCGCCTCATAGTTAGTGCATTCGCCTCACCAACACAAGCTCTAGCTGATTGTCTCGCAAACATTCTTCAATCCCTTGCAGAACACTCCTCAACATATATTCCGAACTCATTCCATTTCATAAAAATAATCAAATCTGCTAACTTCCGACCCACAGATATCCTGATAAGCTTCGATGTAGTATCCCTTTTCACAAGCATCCCCTTATCAGATACGCTCAACCTTCTAAAAACCAAACATCAAATCCCCCAAGAGGCGCTTCAGCTCATTAGTCATCGTATGTTCAGTACATACTTTCTATTCCAAGGCAAATTTCACAAACAAATGGAAGGCGCCCCTATGTGTTTTCCTCTTTCGCCAGTACTTGCAAACTTCTACATGGAAGAATGTGAGACTAGAGCCATTGACACATCTGTATTGAAGCCGATTTTTGGCTGCCTTATGTGGATGATGTCTTTGCCATCTGGCCTCATGGACCCGAAAGTCTTCGCACCTTCCTCAGTCACCTTAAAAATATTCACTCCGATATAAAATTCACTATGGAAATGGAGACGAAAAAGGCTATTTCTTTGTTATCAAAAAATCCAACAATTACTTCACTCATACTATCTACCGAAAACCCACGCACACCAATATATATCTCATGGTCAACTCATACGCCCTTCTTCAAAACGATTATGTCTACCTCCAGATCCAGAGAACCATTCAACGCCAACAAACCCGCTTCTCGCATCCCAAACAACCGGTTGAGCGCCCAGAAGCGTTTCTTCCTTTCATAAGTTGAATTGGTTGGAGTACGTTCTCGTACTTTCCTTTCCAGATTGACAAGGTCATTTGCGTAAGCTATTGTGTAGATGTCGTTGATATTGTTGAGGCGGTAGTGATAGTGTCCTTGTGAACAGCCTCTCACCAAGCCGCTTGTTCAGACGTTATTGATGTTTTTTTTTATTGCTTTTTGAGCACATGCTCAATATCCATTCGCTTACTGTACTAGGTATACTTCGAGCAGTAAGAGAATGCATTATTTTTCTAAACATGGTTTTGTCGAATGCCCCTTCTATGTCTACGAGATACACTCAGGGTGGACTCTTTTTGGTCGGAGTGCTCTGTCGGTGGATATTCTTGTGGTGTATGAATGTTGATTGGGGTGTATTAGTTGGTAGCTCAATACCTTTTTCCTGATGTACTATTCATTCAGTCTTTCCAGGGTTTTTAGAAGAAACGTGAGGATAATTGACCGGTAAGTTTTTGGGATGGCGTATTGTACACCTTGACTTGGTTAAGCTGGTCCGTGGCGATGGCTTTCGCAAACGATTTTAGCAGAATTCGAGCCCCTTTATGACCGTCGCTGTACAAATGTTATGTGACCGTTCTCCTATCCGCCACCCGGAGAAGCGCTTGGTAGGCAGTTCCCCCCCGATAAATTTAATTTTTATTGTTTTCAATGAATTTACCCAAATTCTCCCTACTGGAGGCTACGTTTGATTTGATATTTTTCAAAAAACGAATTATATAATTGGTGGGTTCGCTTACGTATCAGTTCTGAAATGTAAAAACTCATTCGACTACCGTATAGCAGATTGTCATCTACGTATCTATTTCAGCAAGCTGCTTTAAAAAAACTATATCCTTCATATTCAAGGATCCGTGGGAAAATAAATTCCAATATCAACAAATCTTCCTATTTCTTGTGACTTATATTTCTTGAAATATTGATCCAAAATTCAAAATTGTGAAGTATACCGAGTATATGATACGACATCTCACGTAATCACAATCGATATGTTTGTTCACAACGGTGAGTATTTTGGGTGTCTGAAGAATAGTGGTTTTATTCAAAATCATACGGAAATGTGTTTATTTTCAACCTGTAAGTTGAAAACTCTTTGTCGACCTCTTGGCAATTTCCTGACACCATCTTCTTTTCTTTTTCTTTTATTCAGCTCATCGGAACTTTGGAAGGGTTAGATCCCCGCTAACATGTACACACCAGCGTAGTTACGGAGAACGAGCTTTCTTTGGCATGATATTACAGTTATCCCAGCACCAAATGGAAAGAAGAGATATAAGTACTCAGTTTTCCATTAAAAAATCACAAACGTTTTCAATAACTGGTTATCGTTTTATTAGCCGTTTTCTCAAGTACAGGATTCAGCGCTTTTGTCACTCGAGGACAGTTCATTTTTATTGTTGAAATTATCGCTAATTTTTCAGTGAGTGTTTTGAATGGTGATTTTTGCAACAAATCTCATGAATCATAAGGAAAACAAAAATGAATTCATCGACACTCGAGAAGCTATAAATTGACAATTATTTCAACCTCTACGTAGGCAAATGACATTTACAGAGGATGATAATATTGCCATTTGTGAATGCGTCATCAAATGCAATGCATACTGGTAACATAGAATTGAATCAACCTTGCTTTCGGTCTTGGTGAGCTATATTTTTCTCCTGGGATAAATGATTCACTCATGCGCCTCGGTATGTAATATACTATTTCATTTGAATCTCTACGAAGTCGTCACTTATCGTCAAAACTCAAGAAAGTTATCTATTAGAGCCCTCTATTTTTTCTGAAAATAGCTCTTTATATAGCTTTGTGTAGATATTTCCTATGTATGCTATTTATTTGATTCAATGTTTATATTATGCTCGGTATACAAATTGAGCAAGAATAAGTTATTTCTATGTAACCCACTGTCCGTCATGTCTTATAGCCAGGGAGTAGCTGTTTTAAATGGACTCTGTAATAGAGTGTGTATATTCTTTTGATTTAATTTCTCTCATAGGAGTTGTAATTTCTGTTTTTCGTTTCGAAGAAGGAAAATGACAAAAAATAATTCCTCAAACTATGATGCCTATTCATGTGGAATTCTGATATCTCGTTCATTTCAACAGTGTAAAGGTGGTGGGGCTTGTTCGTTCGCATTTAAAGTATGTATGTAATTATTTCTGTATTTGACTCCCCAAAGAACACTATTTTGGTATGGTATCTCTGCAAAATGATTTCTCTTCCACAAAGTCTATCAATCAAAACGTCATTTGAAAAATATGGAACCACTGCTATTTTCACGATCAATTTGACCATAACTTCGATATTTTTCCATATTCAAAAACATAATCAGTAACGCGGTGTTACGATATTATTGATAACAACCCTTAATTATGGAAGTCTATCCCTTCTTCACTCTAGTTGATAATCATAGGTTGATATAATTGTATAAAAGAAGCTACCGATGCAATGAATGAACAGGTAGGGTTTCCGGCAGATGAAAGTATTCTTGTTAACCAATCACCTACCTCTGAAATTTTTGTATTTATCTGAGTAATGGGAATGGAATAGTAGATATAGTGTCCGAGAGGGTTCTGGCTCCTGTTTGTTTTCGATTGACTCTCCCGCCTGGCAATTCGCCCTAGTTCCAACTGATTATTTCGAAATTTTGGCAAAATAAATCCATAAAAGAATATTTCAGGATTATATATTGCTATCTGAAAAAAAAAACTACTATCTTACGAAAAACGAATACACGAACCCGATTCAGCATTATTTTTCTCATATATCGTATCTTTAATTACGAGAACAGGAAGTGAAAGAAGTGAGCAAATAAGATATCAGAAAAAAGAAGAAGTACAACACATTGAAACCAATTTGACAATAAAGCTCATGATCCATTATCAATGGTTTGTTCATTTTGAAATATTTGAAATGATTTTACCGCATCTTCGGCGAAGCTTGTTCGAGAAAGCAACTAGATTTTCTCAGTTTTTTCGAATCAATTGGACATAATTGTCATATTTTCAGTATGATGGTCCATGAGTTGAAATGAAATTTCCATGAAATATACTTTATAATATAACAACACAAATGGATACAACGTGAAGCGTCAGATTATGGAAACCTTTTACTATCAGTCACTGGCTAATTGGTTTACTCCAAAGCCAAGAAAACCAATCACACACACACACACACATACTATCAGGTATGATGTTTGTATGTTTCAAATATTATGAAAAACCTGAAATATCAGGAATTTTTGAGAAGCTCATAAACATTAGAGAATGCCCAGGTATCTGATGAAAGCAACCTTCTTCGACCAGACCGAAACCCTGAGATGAGGTATACTCATTGAGATATAGAGGGAGGTGACTTTATTTCCAAGTCGTATTGGAGCGTCGTATCATCAGTCACGCATTTTCTAAAAATTCTAAATATTCCAAAACAGAGGTAAAATATTTTGTCAATGCCCTAGGTCATTGATCTTGTATGTATCAGTGATTATTTTGAAGTTTGAACCTCTATTTCAGGAAGGACGTCAAATGGCTGACACCACTCCAGATTATATTTTGCCGAGCCTACAAAAATTTGTTCATTCTCTTCAGTGATTTGTAACACGGAAATATCAACTTTATTCCATAGAGAACGTCATGTAATAACACCTAGCAAATTACTATTATTGAATATGTGATAAGCCAGTAATTATTGGGTTAATTGAGCTATTCAAGAGGTCATTTTAAATTGATTTATCTCTTAATAATTCCGCATATTGGTACATACATATATTTCTTGTGCGATTATCACATTCTTCCTCTAATTTTCATTCAGAGTTCGATCTTTATATTTATTTGGTATCACTCTCATAAGCAAGCCACAGTCAATCAATATGATATGCATAGTTAAATTTTTGTAGGAGAATGACGAAATTAACTTTGTGAATGAAACTTTCTCCAGCTGCAGGATGTTCTACAACTTGATGCAACACTTTCACTCTTGTCGTATACTACTCTCGAATTTCCTTGGCGTTACCAAATTGTTCTAATTGAAAAAATTATTATTCAATGTATTTCATCATCAACTTGACGCATTTTGAATAAGTATTTGATGAGTCGCTGTTTGACTGTTGATTTCATATGAAGAAAACACCATATTGTTTCACTGCCAATGGCAGATCAAATTCAATGTTGACTGTAAAATAATTAGCGATGTGGGATGTGTCAGTACGTTTCTCTATATGAAAAAAAAAGTTGTCAAGACTTCGCAACAGTTGATCAGCTGAGAATTGAGTCTTGTAGAATTTTCGAAAATGGAGAGTGCTAATCATAATAATCGAAGAGATATATTCTTCGAGGCTGACGCAACAAGAAAAGTTGAAAACTAGACAACTCTTGTTGCATGATACCAAAACGAGTATCAATAGAAGTATATCCTTACTAGAAAATCCATCATAATTTCCTTAGGTTCAAGGTGAACTTCACTTGATACCCATCCATTGGAAAATCTGAGAAATTTACTATATCAACCTCAATTGCATGACCTGAATGTCTTCATTCTCCGAAAATGATTTCTTGGATTCGTACCAATGTTATCAATAGAACCTCATTTATAGAGACCTTTAAAATTTCGACTTCATCATTCATTTTTCAAATTTGTGTGCATGTTTACTAACAGAAATGCACTTATTTTGAATTTTTTTATCCATAACCATGATACTGGACACAATAACTTTGATGTGCCTTCTTGACTTTCGATTTTTGTCTTTTTGGGCTCCATTTAGGACGAAAAATTTAAACTTTTTGTAGATCAATAACCAACTAGGTTAGCATCTTCAGGAAAAGAAGAGTAATAGTAGGATATCAATTTTCTTCTCCTGAAAATGCTAACCTTCAGGGCGAAAAGCGCTTCGAGTGCAAATAATAACACTTTGTTGTTGGGCTATTCAAAAAGTGGTTTCAATCTCATCATTCATTCTGAGCATTCATAACAAGTTTTATTCGAATGAATATTGTTCATTTCACGAAAGCATAAGCAGGACTTCGTTTTCCTTTCATCAGTGCTTTCCAATTTCGAGTTATCAAATCCTGACGAAGAAATATCGAATGCCATTGGAGACAGTAACCTTTAACCAGGTCTTTCAGTTGGTTATCTTGTTAGCTGGGTCTTCTTTGGGGGGTTGCAAGGGCCTTTACTATAACCCGATCAGTTTATTCCTCGATCGTTCTGCCCTTATTCTTTTCACACCCACTGGAAGCTGCTAGTACCTGGAAGTCCTTTCTCTCTTGACGCTGAGAGAGAGAGAGATTATCAGCATTCTCTTGACTCTTCCCTCTCTTATGACCAATCTCAAAATCATAGGTTTGTAACTTCTCAAGCCAAAATGCTATTTGGCCTTTTGGTGTTTTGAACTTCAAAAGTCACTGAAGTGCTTACTCCATCAAATTTCACTCTTGTGATGTACGTGATAAAGTTTTCATTCACTTCGAAAATATTGAAAAAACACTCATTTTGAGTATGTTCCAATCATAGACATTATAACAAATGAACTGGCCTTTATGACAATTTTCCATATAACACGATGCTGAATACAATAGAGAGAGAAACGATATGCACATTGAAGTGATATTGTGAAAGACAAAATAAAAATTCTAGACTTCAATAATTACTCTATCCTTCTCAACCTCTTCAAGACTTCAAGTGTTCCATCTCGCTCACACAGCAGTCTCCTTTCTCTCTCAGGGCCAGTCCATTAGTTATAATGTCTATGGTGCCAATATATTCACATTGATTGATATGACTCTGAGTCAATTTGACATTTTCTTTTTCGTACAGCTTGTCCAATCCATCTTGGCTCATAACTAATAACGTATGTGCCCCGCAATCTCTGTGGAGAATACTTAGTTAAAAAAACAGCTATTAAATGTGTTCACTGTGTTAAAATTCATTCCTAGGTGTTTTATTTTCTTCATGGTATACACTACCAGTGTGTAACTGGAAAAGTATCTCAGTTTGTGCCAAGATGGATTGAATAAGCTGTAATTTTGATAATACATGATTTCACGTAGACGGGAATCTTCATTGCCTTTTATGAATGGCGGTGGAAGACTGGATATCAGCTCTTCGTTTCAACACCAGGCCTACATTTCTTTGTGATGAATGACGAAATGAAATTCGTGAATGGAACTCTCTCCAGTTGCAGGGTGTTCTGAAACATGATGCAATACTTTCACTATTGTCGTGTAGAGATACATTAACGTTGTCGAATTCTTCTAACCGGAACCTCAATAGTAATTCGGTGGATTTTAGCAGTGAAACGATCAATTCTGCATATTCAAAACGCTGATGTGTGATTGCTATATTCGCATGAACGTATATCGGATGATATGATTCCCGTAACGAATTCATTTAATTTCCTCAAAATGAGCCTTATTCATAGCTGAAAGATCCAAACATTCAAGAGCGTAATTCCAAGGCCGCTCTTTCAATGCAAAATATCTGTCAGATGAAAATAATCAGCAGTTTCCATCCTTATCACTGCCAGTTATTACCTACGCGCACCCTCCCATTTCTTCCTTCTATCTGACTGATAACTCATTTGTCCTTGTATCTAAAAACTGGCCCTGATTCTCGTTTTCTGGTGAACTGGATGAGTATATATTACAAAAAATAATTCAAGGAATGTCAACTCTCATTCAACACGTAAAAATTTTTATGTGACCCCAATATCACACATTTTGTTACTTCATGTCCTTATTGCTAATACATTTTTTCAATTCGAAAATAAAATTTTTAACGTCGTGACCCCTCAAGATCTCGAATTTGAAAGTGTAAATGGATTGCAAAAGGTGTCATTTTGGGAAAGCCATATTGTTTTGAATAATTTTTGACTCTCAAATAATGATTTACGCGACGTTAACGATGCTTGAAATATTAGCCAATATTTGAAACTGTTCGAAAATATATGTTGGTGATATCTAGCGGGAAGCAAGAAAAATGGGTAAATTATGTCGCCGATTCTACGAGTTATAGGTCCCACCCTCACTTCTTTGTATTTCATAAAAGGAAATCGACTCATGACATTTTTGGAATCATGCTTGTAATTTCACTGTTGTATGATAATTCAAGAGAACTCTTAGTCAAACAGATGAATTCCAAATAGATAACTGTTATGTTGGTGATAGCGGGGTCAAAGAAGTACCCTCTTGACACTCTCTCAACCTCGTCCTCATCTTTTATTTAATCAAGTGCCTAATATCTTCGCTAACGTCTGCTTGGCAAAGCAGTAATATGAAACGATCTATTCCTCACAGAGATATAACACTCATTACACACTATCGTAGTATCAAATACACATAAAATATGTAGATACACAGTCTTCAATTCCTTCGATACCTACTAGTTTCCAGAAATAGCAGGATAGTCATTTTCTCGAGTATAGGATCCAGCTCACGATAGTCCATTTCCATTGTCGGCAATGCCTTTGATAAACTCGAAAGGAAGCCAAAACATATCATTAATTTCGACCTCTACATATAGTCTCATAGGAGAACACAAAATGGTTTTGCTGCCTTATCTAGAACCGGACAAGACTACAAAAAAATTTCTTTTTTCATTTCTATTGCAATAAGTCTCCCATTTTGTGATTGTTCTTCGAAACAGTGAATGGAAACGCATTGTTGAAATCCCATATTTCATGTGAAGTTTTTCGATTTATCGTAGAAACCAAGAAAGAAGCACTTCAAGGGCGGAAAGTATGACAAATGCTTTTCGCGGTCAAATTCTATTTAATAACCCTTAACTGTTCATTATCATCAACTATGTTAATATTTCAGCTTGAGTGTATGGCTATCTATTGTTATTGTGGCTTCTTTCTGCAATGCCCCATTGGAAGTAATTGAATTTCTGAATTGTTTTGTTTTGATATAGAAAAAATACAATAAACAACTGAATGCTTCAAGAAAAAAACGTTGGAATTTTTTTCTGGTTACAGGAGGAGCATGCAATAATTGGAAGTTGTATTTTGTTCAGAAGTGGTTGTTGGAAACATGAATTATGAATGAATGGTACTGAGCGGCCAAAAAAAAAGAAACGTATTGCACAGGTTTTCATAAAGAAAGGGATGAGAATATCATACTTCAAGGTTATATTGATTACATTTGCAGAAAAGTATCGTCTGAATAAATTCAATTTTTTCACGAGAATACTACAGCTGTACAATTTTCACTAACAACGGGTTAACAAAACCACTTCACGTATTCCGTTATACAATTACTCCGTCGGGCATCATTCTTGATTGAGAGAGCTATCGTATAGCGGAATACGTCTCACAGTTTTAAGAATCAATGTTGTTAGTGAAAAGTTCAGTTCAAGAAAGTTTCAAATCGCCAACAGTTCTGTGTATTGTATGCCTTGAAAAGTATAATCGATGAGAAAGGATATTTCTGATACCACATGGAATCTTCAATACATTATGTTGCTGATGTCCCTGTGTTTAACACTTCGGCCAAGTACCTGGCTCTGGGGCGTCTCACTGTTTTTTACGATAGTGCATTTACTATTTCAACTGTAGGAAAGCCCAAAAAAACCCACAGTGCTACCAGGTCGAACGGTGTAATCGATCAAGATATCCCATCTACTTGTTGAAGACAATACACAATCTCAGTTGATTTCTTGAAGTTTATGTATTTTTCATATGTTCTTGTTGTTGACAAATTGAATAAATAGTTACTGAATTTCCGTCATCCCATTTATTTTTTGTGTGCATATTAGTTGAAAAACCAATAGGTTATGGGCCCAGACACAGTATCATATTGAAATCAGTTTAATTGTAAAGTCTGGATGGTAAAAATGGCGGAAAGTACCAGATATTCCATAACGAAACTGAACAATCACAATAACCAGTTGTGGAAATATAAAATGGAGTTATTGTTGGTGAAAGAAGAGCTCTGGGATGTAGTCTCCGAAGAAAAAGACGATGATGTCACAGAACCAGTCTGGAGAAAGCAGGACGGTAAAGCTAGAGCTACGATCGGTCTTTTAGTTGAAGACAATCAAGTTATACACATAAGAAATGCCAAAACTGCAAAAGAGGCATGGGATAAACTTAAAGCTCATCACGAGAAATTCACACTTACCAGCAAAGTATTTCTATTGAAGCGATTGTGCAGAATGAACATGCCAGAAGGAGGTGACATTGAAAAGCACATAGATCAGTTGATGGATCTCGTCCAACAACTAGTTTCATTGGGAAAAATCTAGCAGAACATTTAGTGGTATCATTCTTACTCTGCAGTCTACCTGATAGTTACGATTCGTTAGTATCAGCTCTTGAAGGAAGACCGGAAGCAGATCTCACTCTTGAGGTCATAAAAGGGAAGCTTATTCAAGAATTCCGAAGAAGGAAAGAAAGCAAAGTACTAAGATTTAAGCGAAAAAGTGCTCAAAGTGAACAGAAGTTTTGAAAGTCAACGAATACCACCCCTGAAATGTTTTCATTGCAACAAAATTGGACACACTAAGCGTGATTGTTATTTTCATAAAACTCTCATGAAGAAAAGGGGACAAGAGGTGAACAAAGTCGAAGAAAGTTGCGAAACGAATGATAATGAAGAAAATTTCTGTTTCGAAATAACATCGCAAAAAATCCCCAATGTATGGTACGTCGATTCTGGAGCAACTTGTCATATGACTAATGACAAAAAGAATTTCATTTCCTATAAATCATGCGAAAATAGTAATATCTATCTGGCAGATGGAAGAACACTCAAAGCTGTGGGAAAAGGTGATTGCATTTTGAACTGCCAAACTGAAAAAATAACGAGACAAATTACTGTCAAGAATGTCCTGTTTGTTCCTGATCTTGAGTCAAGTTTATTGTCAGTGAGAAAGTTGCTGGAACTTAATTTCGCAGTGAATTTTGAAAACAATCAGTGTAAAATAATGAAAGCCGATGAACTGATTGCAGTAGCAGAAATGGAAGTTAATCTATTCAAATTGAACCATCAAAAGGCATGCGTCACTTCAACAGGAGGAAATGTATGTATACGTTCCGATTGTATTCATCAATGGCACAGGAGGTTTGGACACCGAAATCCAGAAGCTGTAAAAGGAATCCTGAGAGAGAATGAAATCAATCTGAAGAATTGTCAGCTGAGAATATCATGTGAAGCTTGCATCAGAGGCAAGTTAGCGCGACCATCATTTCATAAATCTTCAGTTCCGAATTCAAGAAAAATATTGGATCTGGTCCATTCCGATATATGCGGACCAATGGAAACATCAACACCTGGAGGAAGGAGATATTACTCAACTTTCATTGTTGTGAGGCTCATATGTTGCTTCCAAAAGAAAAAAGACAGAAATTAGATGAGAAGTCGAAGAAACTAGTATTTGTGGGGTATGCAGAAGGACTCCAATCATATCGTTTATTAGATAAGACAACAAATAGAATTTACGTAAGCAGAGACGTAAAATTCATAGAAGAAAGCAATCGTCAGCGAGAAAATATGGTAGAAAATGAAAAAGAAGACGAGGTGGATGTAAGCAATTGGCAGTCGAGAAATGAAAAGCTTCATGAAGAAGTAACTGATTATTATCGAGAAGATGAAGAGATAGAAACTGAAGCAAACGATGACCAAACAGTACGACGATCTGAAAGAATAAATAAAGGAGTTCCTCCAATTAGATTTCAAGAAAGAGTCAAACTCATAAATGATACAACAGCTACAGAAACTCCACGCACATATCAAGAAGTAATGAAAAATAAAAACAGACTGAAGTGGATGGGCGCCATGAATGAAGAAATCAAAGCTATGAAAGATAATAAGACATGGAAACTCGAAAGACTACCAGAAGGGAAATCTTCAGTCGGGTGCAAGTGGATTTTCAAAGAAAAACGTGACGAAAAAGGAAACATCATAAGATATAAGGCAAGATTAGTAGCTCAAGGATATTCTCAAAAATTTGGTGAAAACTACGACGAAGTGTTCGCCCCTGTAGTGAAACAGACGACATTTAGAACTCTGTTTACATTAGCTGGATGTCAAAATATGAACGTGAAACATTTTGATATCACAACTGCATTTTTGAATGGTGACTTAACAGATGATATCTACATGAATCAACCTGAAGGATTCATAGAAAGTGGAAAAGAAGAGTTTGTTTGTAAATTACAAGAAAGGATGTATGGTTCTAAACAAGCCGCACGACCATGGAATCAAAAATTTGATGATTCGTTGCATGAACTCAATTCCAAGAAAGCACAATCTGATCCATGCTTATATTCCAAATACGAGAATGATAACTGGATTTATATTCTTGTTTATGTCGATGATTTCATCACTGCAAGTAGAGACGAAAAGCTAATCCAAGATGTCCAAGAAAAACTATCAAGAAAATTTGAAACCAAATGTCTTGGAAACCTGAAGTTTTATTTGGGAATTGAAGTTTCAAGAAGTGCATGTGGCATTTATGGGTTGTCACAAAGAAATTATATCCAAAAGTTATTGAAAAGCTTCAACATGGATAATTCAAAAACATCCAAAACTCCCATGGATCCTGGATATTATAGGAAGTGTGGAAGTACTGATATTTTGAAAGACAATGAGAAGTACAGGAGTGCAATCGGCGGACTTTTGTATATTTCTATCATCCCTAGACCAGACATTGCTGCGAGTGTCTCAATTCTCAGCAGAAAAATAAGTGCACCAAGTCAGTCGGATTGGATTGAAGTGAAAAGAATAATGAGATATTTGAAAGGTACAATCAATTTTGAATTGAGATTGGGAAAAAGAGATGAAAACAATATTTCAACTTTGATTGGATTTGCCGATGCAGATTGGGGTGGAGACACGAGCGACAGAAAATCTAATAGTGGCTATGTGTTTCAAATATACGGTGGTACTATCAGTTGGAGATGCAAGAAACAAAATTGCGTGTCTTTATCATCAACTGAGGCTGAGTACATAGCATTAGCAGAAGCTTGTCAGGAAGCAATTTGGTTGAAGTCCTTATTGACGGATTTGAATATTGATGTGAAACAAACAATTATCTACGAACACAACCAAAGTTGCTTGAAAATGTTGGAAAATGAAAAAATGAGTGACAGGACCAACCAAAATTTCATTTTGTCAAAGAACTCAAGAAGTCGCCAGATTATTTATTTGAATATTGCCCTACAGAGGAGATGTTGGCAGATTTATTGACAAAGCCGTTAGGTCCAATGAAGTTGGCGATGTTCATACAGAAGATTGGTATTGAGGAGGGGTGTTGAAGACAATACACAATCTCAGTTGATTTCTTGAAGTTTATGTATTTATCATATGTTCTTGTTGTTGACAAATTGAATAAATAGTTACTGAATTTCCGTCATCCGATTTATTTTTTGTGTGCATATTAGTTGAAAAACAAATACTACTAGGATAGGTTTCCAGGCAAACAACAATTACCTATCGCACCGAGCAAGCCAAAAAATTCCGAGCTGACCGCGGTTTGAACCAGCAGTGAGATAGCCTCATCAAATATTCAACAATGTGTAAATTGAAAACAGTTTCTTCTGGATGCAACACGATCCATTAGTTATCAACTCTTCGTATAACTCGAATTTGCTTCCAAAAAACTACAAGAAATAATATTCTTCAAAACATTTATCGTTATTTACGTTTCGAACACCCAATTCCGTCTGTTTTCAAAACTTATTCACAAATATTTCTCTTCTTGGTTCATTTTCGAAAACGAAAAAGTAACAAGACAAAAACTATTTGATTACTGAAACGTCAAGGACTATGAGTATTTCGATGAATCTCAACTTTTCGGGGAAAATGAGTGTTGTTAATGTGGGTTGTAGTTGTAACAATTCTTCGTATAACTCAAATTTGCTTCCAAAAAACTACAAAAAATAATAGTAATCAAAACACTTATCGTTATTTACGTTTCGAAAACTCATTTCTTTCTGTTTTCAAAACTTATTCACAAATATTTTTCTACTTGGTTCATTTTCGAAAACGAAAAAGTAACAAGACAGGACTCAGAAACTACTCCACGTTCATTTTACCACCAGCAAGAACAAATGCACTTGCTTCCTCGCCCATATACCAAATGGTCGATCATTATTCGAAACTTGATGATAGCTTGGATATATTCTTTCATAATAAATATCAACTGAGAGAGATAGCTTGTATGCTGTCAGACCTGTAGTGGCTCTTCGCTACGTTTTTATCCCAGTTAAGACTTTTAATCGATTATAATTTTAGTTTGTGATGTCCATGCTTGTAGTGGGACTGTGGCGAGTGTTCACTTCCTTCTTGGAGTTCGCTCGCCTCAGCCCTAACAATTGTTTTATACTTTTTTGTTTTTGTTCTTGACTTACCGAATCATTGATTTTATAGATTTTAATGATTGTTAAATTTATGTATTCAACCCACCCTGTAATCGGTTTTTACTGTTTTGGTGAAGTATAATAAATAAATAAATAAATTATCAAAAATTAAAACAATTTTACGATGAAGCACGAGACAACCTCCAAATTCGAACAAAAATGACATCTCAGGATTATCTGAGAACATAGAAAATATTCTGAAAAAACACCAATTTGACATCAGCTGCAAAGCATACAACACCCTGAAATAATTTTACACCCCTCTCGAAAGTTAAGATCCTGATTTAAAAAAATCTAGTCCCATATATAGCATCTTATGTAATGAGTGCAACAAAGAATATATCGGTATAACACTACAACTCTTAGAAAATAGAATTAAAGGTCACAAGTATATGAAAAATTCTAGCACTGGCAATAAATAAACACATCATACAAAACAACCACAACGCCAAGTTTTCAGAAACCAAAATTTTAGCCTATGAATCGAACCTCAAGAAAAGAATAGTTGAAGAAATGATTTACATTCAAAAAAACCTAACACAATGAATGACAGACGAGACATGAACTTTGACGTGGGTTTTCTCCGTGGGGATTCCAACTCGGTAACAGATAATTGAATTTTCCGCTCGGTGTCGAAAACTGTACCAAGTTCATCACCACTGCGCCTTGTAGGAAAATGCTCCAATTCCTGCAGTTTCATGATCCCGGACCATGCAGTGAATGGAATCTAAACTACTGATGACTATACAGGCTCAATCAAGAAGTCAAGTTGCCGTTACTCCAACACAGTAGAGAACAATCGAAATGGCAAATATGTTAGTGCATAAACTTCATTCTCATCCGACAGCTCTGAGGACCAGATCTGCCGCAGAATTATTTTCCAACTGCCGGGAAGATAATTTTTTACTGAGGCTACCTCTTGGGTGTTGTTCCACACTCATATATGTGTATATCTCTCGGGCTTGACATAGAATGTTTTCGTCTACGAGCATCCTCAGCAAAATCCTCCCCTTTCGAGATGTACCAGTACACATTTGCCAATCCCGAATGCGGTACTGTGAGCAAACGTGAACCCCTGCACTACTCTGAGGGATTGCTGTGAGACCCTTTCATCGGAAGAATGAAAATTTGAAGTTATCCATACAGAAAAGATGGGTCACCTTGTGTCTCTAGTCTCCAGGGGTGCCGCAGCTATATCCTCGTGAGCACAATGGACAATGGCTTCAGTGAGATACAAAAAAAGGACTAAGGAAACCTCTCTGAAAGTCATCTCGTCTTATGATGACCGGCTCTCTTCAGACTCTGCTTTTACCTGATGTTACGGAGAAGCGAGCGCAATCAATTTTTCGATGCATCTCACTTTTTCATCGGATACCGCAAGGCACTCAAGCAAGTACATCAAAAACTCATGTGATGTTGCGACAGACGATCTAGGCCACAGAAAGATTACGCTGATACCGCATGGAGTCATACGTGAGAGATCTATCGATCAGCAAGTTCTCTCTAGAGCGCGCGAAACCACTTTTTGGCCCCTTTTGCACCAATAACTGCTCGAACACTGGGTCCACTGCGTGGAGAGTTCGTTTGAACAAAATTTGTGTGAACATCTTGTGACACGTATTCCAGCATAGTATTGGTATAAATTGTTAGGGTCCGACATATCACCGTTTTTCTGGACTGGCACGATTAGTTTCTTGACAAACCATTCCAGAATCAAAGCTCTCTATCAAACGAGTTTCCCTTATGACAAAGTTGATATAGGCCCCATTTCGAGTAAGAATCTATCTCAACCCCAAGATCACTCGCTACTGAAAGTAAAATCGAAATATTCAGATCTATTGTTAAAGAAAGGATATCCTAATGTGGTGAAAATGTCGACTAATAATAATAATTAATCACACTCATAACATTACAAAGAATGTTCAAGCTATTCAATGAAAAAAATATACCTATACAAATTATGAAATAAGTGTGGTAAGCGATAATGCTGGGCCAAGTATTCCTCATTAGGGTATGGCTCAAGTCCACAGAGACATGAGTAGTTTCTTCACTGAATCGAAGTCCAGTGATGATTTCAAGGAAGCAGGAGAATGAATAAAGAATTTTATACACGACTATTGTATAATGTACCCATTATACGTCTGTTTACTCGACCTTATGATACCCATTATTCACTAATGAATAATGAGTAATTAATTCGGTGCTGTCAAATACTTCCTTCAATTAGCTATAATTATATATCGTTTTGCTACAAACAATCGATTTTCAAAATTTTATTGTGTAAACTACCAAATATTTCAATTCAGTTCTTTACCTACATTTAAAAAAAAGAAGACAAGGAGCATCGCTCTGAACAAACATGAATGTGCGTGTTATATCGAAATAGTTTTCGAATCCAGTCAAGCCTGTCAACACTATACTATGAAATATTTGTTGGAATGAAATAATGGAGTTTCTAAAAATATATATGCAATGAAACAAAATTTTCCAAAAACTTCATCGTTTTCATCGTGGATAAAGTATACTATACTACTCACGTATAATAGTTATTATTCTCTAACCTGCGGATCGTTGCAGTAAACTCCACCTCGTGAATGATAGCCATCGATATACGCTCGTTGAATATTATACTATTATCCACGACTATTGTATAATGTTCCCGTTATACGACTGTTTGCTCGACCTAAATGACGCTCATTCAATAGTGAATGTTTTGCTACAAACATTCGGTTTAAAAAATTTCATTGTGTGAATCCCCAAATATTTTCAATTCAGTTCTTTGTGGTCTCGGTACTGTAGGGAATAGCACATCCGCCTCTCTAGCGGATGACCGGGGTTCAAATCCCCACCAGGCCATCGTGAACACGTTAAAATGTAAGGCCTCGTTAATTCATCTTGCAAAAGTTTTGACTTCTAAGGGTTGACGTTCGTCAGCATATAAAAAAGGAATATCGAAATTGCTTTTGAATCCAAATAAATTTATCTCAAACCTGTCAACAGTATCATATGAAATATTTGTTGGAATAAAATAATAGTGTTTTCAAACATGTAACGTAATGTAACAAAATTTCCCAATAAAAAAAACTAATTTTTTTTAGTAATCGTGGATAGAATCAATTATCAATTATACTTGCGTATAATTGCTATTGATCTCTCGTTGATTCAACCCACTCGCCTGGGTTTCTGGCATTAAACTTCACCTCGTGAATAATAGCCATCATTATACGTTCGTTGAATATTATACTATAATGCACGAGAGGAGAGCACCTCTCTTTCTACCACTACTGTGAGATGGTACATTATAAAAAAAAAAAAAATAATTATTAAAATTTAATAAAAAAAATTTATATTATAATTTATAATAAATTTTATATTACATAATAAATCATAATTATAAAAAAATTTTATATATTTTAATTATTAATAATAATATTAAAATTATAACTCAATTAATAATAATTTATATAAAAATTAATAAATCACAATACAATATCACATTTATATTAAATATTAAATAATAAAAAAATTAAAATAAAACAAAAAAAAAACAAAAAAAAAAATTTTCTTCATTTACCTCTCTCACACAATTCCACTCCCCCCCCATCTCCTCCTCCCCTCTCCAAAAACGGATTTTTTAATTTTTTACTAATTTGGACATTTTCTCCCCCCTCCCAATTCATACAGAGAACTTTTCGTTTTTTATATTTTCCCCCCCCCCCACTCGCAATCTCCTCCCCTTCCCCTGGATTTCATATTTTTATGCACTCCAGTTAAAGTATCGATGTGTCGTTCTTGGATTGTGAGATCCCTCGAGACCGTTTTCAAAAATCCTCATCTCTTGTGTTGTACTGGTTATACTTTCTGAGTCAAAGCGTCTGAAAGCTCCCGATTTTGCCCGGTGGATGTCTTGTTATTTCTCTTTGGTCGAGTTGATTCCAAACATGAACCTTTTTTTCGTATCCTGTGTTGGGGCTCCTTTTCGCTCTCTGACTGTTTTTCCTTGTGTGGTGCTGTTTTTCTGCCGTGTGTGTCGTTTTTGCGGTATGGTATAACCCCCTTTTCGCTGGCACCTCCTCTCTTCTCCTTTTTTTGTCTGTTTCTTTCTTTTTCTCTTTTTTTTTGCTCTTCCTCTTTTTTCTTGTGCCTCTCCTGCTTCGTTCCTTTGCGGTCTTGGCCCCTTTTTTTTTCGTTCGTGGCTTTTTTTTTTTGTTCTTCTTTCTTCTTTCCTCGGGGTTTTTTTTTTTTTTTTCTTTTTGGACGCGGTCGTTGTTCGTGTGCTCCCCTTCCGCTCGTGGGGCGCTTAGTTGTAGTTATATCTGGTGTTTGGTGTATTCTATATTCAGTGAAGTAATGACTGTTGCGGGAACTTGATACATTCAATAATATACCGTGCTTTTCTTTAATGTACCCCCTTTTAATTTTTTGAATGGGTCAAGTCAAAAAATGGAAACTGGAGATAATGAAATTGATGTTGAAATAGTATATTCTGAAGTAAAATTGACGGATGAAAATTTCAAGGTGACGACTGGGCGCCATTTGGAAAAAAACTGGAAAGGAGGGTCTTGTGATACACCATTTTGAAGCTCCTGACGAATACTTCACGAACATAGAATATGAAATGAATATATTCCCTACTGCAAAATGTCGGAACATTTAATAATTACCAGAATACAAACACATTAATATCGATATTTCTAGAAATATCTGTTTTTCTCTGCCAATCCCAACAACACGATAAAGTTTGATAGGATATTTTTTGTTCATAAAACAAAAATGTCAGTACGACAACGAACATCATTATTGTTCAGTTTATATTTCCTCATTCAGTTGTCGATTTTACAATTAGTTAAGTATTACGTGAACTATCTCCAAAATGGACAAAATTTAACAGCGGAACTGTATTTGAATATGCCGGAAACTTCTGTTGATCATCTAATCACCGAAATTGTCAAGGTGACTCTCAAAGGATTCGGTATGGATATTATTATTCCAAGATGAGGTATCACCACATAATTCCAGATAAGTAAGAAACTATTTGGTTAATAATTTCCATGGTCGTTGGATTGGCTATCGAGGTCCTACGGAACGGCGAGTCCACTTCCCAGATTTGACACCTTTGGACTTTTTAGTCCAAAAGTACGAAGTTAAACGTCGATATATTCAGGCAATTATGTAATATTCTGCCATTTTGTAGTAGGTTAAGATATTGACTTCATATTCTAGGGTTGTAAAGTATCCATCAGTAGCTTCAAAATTATTATCACAAGACCCTACTTTCAATTGAATTTTTCACAGATGGCGCCCAGTCGCCATCATGAAATTTTCATGTGTCAACTTTACTCCAAAATATAATATTCATGAAATACCTGGTTCAATATCAATGTCATGATATCACATTACTTACCTCATACATAATGTGTTTTTTATGACTCATCTCTTACTCTGAGAGTTGAGAACTTTATCATCATTCCTCTTGCTTCCATTTGTTTCAAATGCGTTGCACGGTTTATTATCGCAGGCTTTATGACTCATATAATTCCATGTGTTGTCTTCAAATGGAAACTCCACCCGAACAGAGATGTTATTAAATGTGGAGAAGTGAATTTTTTACACGCTCTTAATGATTTGCTGGACCTGGAACCTGTAATTCAGAAGTAGAGATGAACAAATTGAAATCGAAATAGTGAAATGAGTTAGGAGTGATTTATACACTACGTAACATTGACGTGAAATGTTTGTAGCACGTCATAGAAGAATTAAAAAAAATAAAACTTCACAAAATGAGTTCATGATATAAGTCACAAGTTAGATAAGAAAATACTAAGTTCGCTTGTAGCAAGTCACAATTGATATACAGGCAGAAAGGTTGAACGAAAAAGTATAAACGTGAGACATTATAAATCACGAAAATGATGGGCGTTATCACTGGCAGAGTAAAAACAATTCAAAATGATGTATTACAAGACCCCCCTCTTTCAATAAAATTTTTTCCTGATGCGCCCAGTCGTGCCATTCATGCATCAATTTCATTATCTCAAGCTTCAATTTTTTGAGTTCACCTGTTCAAAACATGAAAGTGGGAGACGTTAAAGGAAATGTTTTCTCTCTATTTCATTGTCTCTCCTCGAACCGTTTCATTTTGTGAAAGAAGTCTCTTTCTGTCATATCTTTCAAAAGTTTTCCAATTTTGCGCTTCATGAATCAGTACACTATCGTATGCGGAGCTTTTATTATGACAAACAGAGGGAATATAGAGTGAATCATTCAGATACACTTTGGAAAGTATTCATTCTTGGACCATTCTTTGTGGAACTCTATGCTCACCTGACCCACATTCGTTTGTGTGATATTTTCACAACTTGTTTCCTACCGGTGAGGAAACCTATTGAAATTGAGTATGGGGTTTCCATGAATATGATGTCATGCAAAACCTCTAGTAGTTGACTGTGATTGACAGTGTCAAATGACTTTTTTAGATCTACGAAAATATACAGGGCTTTTCATGATGAGCGTTAATTAGACGTTTCTGGCAAACTATTCAACGGATCAACCTGAAAATTCCAAAGTGTGCATAAATCAATATCACCTACACGCCGGAAATATTTTAGACGATGCGGCGTTGTCGCTTCTACTATAAAGTAGCGGCTTCTTCGATTTTTCAAATGGAACACCCCGTATATAATATCATATTATGATTCATTATCACTTTTTCAACAAATTCATATACTATTTTCCTATTCCTATCTATTACCGTTTAGAAGATATAAATTAATTTCGATATTTTTTTTACAAACGATCAAATTTAAAATGGAGTGGAGTGATACTGTGAGGATCTTCACTCCGAGTCATATTTTCATTTGCCTCTTCAAAAAATGCAGATACTTTGATCTCATGAAAAAATGAGTTGAACTCAATTTTTTCAAATGGAACACCCTGAATATTTCATTGTTTTTCAGCTCTACATTCAATTTCAGATTGACTTTGTTCAGATAAAACCATTTAGAACTGTTTCAAAAGCAAATTGACATGGTTTCCTTGTTCATCACTCATTTTTGTAAAACAGATTTCGTTTGATTTTTTTTCAATTCTTCAAACCATAGTTTTAATAACGCTGTAACACGAACTGAAAATAATGAACCCATATATCAATAAGTTAATTTAATCGTCAGTGTATTTCAGAATATGTTCAAACACATCTCCACCTCTTCTTAAACAAACATGTAATCTCTTCAAAAGATTGCCATGTGTAGCGCTTCTGATCAAGTCTGGAGTCAAACTATTGAAAGCAGTTGTAACTCTCGATTTCATATCTTCCATTGCTATTATTGGAGTAGAGTAAACCATATTTCTAATGAAACCCCACACGAAATAATTCAATAGATTGCTATCTGGTGTTCTAGGAGGCCAACGAAAAGGTCCATTATTACCAATCCATCTGTCTTCAAAGATTTCAGTTCAAGCTCCGCTGACTGAATCAGAATTATGGGGGGGAGCACCATCCATTTGGTACCATACACGTTCTCTTCCTGGTCCATTATTTAAAATCATTTGAATTCCATTCCTCAGTAAATCTTCATATTTTGATGCATTTAAATTATCATCAGAAACCTCGATATAAAAAATTTATCCTTTCTTTTTGGCACAAAATACATTGAATTGCCATCTTTCTTGAAAACCCCTTTGGCGGACAACATGGGGATTTTCTGGCGCCGAATAATGACTGTTGTGTCTATTGAAAACTCCATTTTTTGTGAACTTGACCTCATCTGTTCATATGATATTGTCAAGGAAATGTTCATCCTCTTGAATCTTGACAAGTAACCATTCAAAGAATTTCACTCTACGAGGTAAAACAGTCTCTTTCAAATGTTGAACACAGTAGAATTCATAGGGATGCCATTTATCCTTATTAATAATTCGACAAATGCCTCGTGCAGAGAAGTATTTGGAAATGCATAAAAGTATCCCAAAACTATTATACCATCATCATCCACTTTAGTCTTCTTACGAATGATTTTCGGACGGAAGGTTCCATTCAACCTACAGTTTTTTAGTAGTCGATTTATCACATTATTATTCGGCTTCGGAAGTTGTGGATATCTTTCATGAAATACTCGGCATGTTATACTTGCAATTCTATTGCACTGACCATAATTTATTAATAAATTCAAGAAATCTTTATTACTGTAACGTAATTTTGACATTATTCCATTATAATTGGTAGCTATCACAATCAGTCAAACAACAGGGTGTTCCATTTGAAAAAATTGAGTTCCACACATTTTTTCTTGAGATCAAAGTATCTGCATTTCTTCGAAGACCCTGTATGAGGCAAATGAAAAATGATTCGGAGTGAAGATCCTACTAGTATCACTCAACTTTATTTCAAATTCGATCGTTTTAGTGCAAGAGAGTTCAAGATTATCAGCATTTATAAAAGTTCATGTTTGGTGAAAAAAATATCGAAATTAATTTATATCTTCTAAACGGTAATAGATAGGTTTCGGAAAATAGTATATGAATTTGTTGACAAAGTGATAATGAATCATAATATGATATTATATACGCGGTGTTCCATTTGAAAAATCAAAGGAGCCGCTACTTTATAGTAGAAGTGATAACGCCGCATCGTCTAAAATATTTTAGGCTTGTAGGTCATGTTTTATGCATACTGTGAAATTTTCAGGATGATCCGTTCAATAGTTTGTCAGAAACGGCTACTTATCGCTCCTCATGAAAAGCCCTGTATATTATTGGTTTACTTGTTCCTAGGCTACTGCCAATATCATCAACCAAGGAGAGAATGGCTTCTCGAGTATATATTCGTATTTCGAATCTAAATGGATTGTGAGACATTATTTCCAATATACCAATATATTTGCCAGACATGACATCGGTGATTTGGAAAGATGATTATTTTCATCGTTTTCATACAAAACAATACAATACAATACAATATAAGTATGATCATGGATTTCTATTTTCCATTGAATTTGATGACATATACATATCAATACGTTTCCACTGACTTGTTGTTTATTCTTTCATAGTTTCATATCGTTTGTGCATTGATCTGGAGAAGAAAAGTCAGAAAAACAGTTTCCCGAAACTTCCTTCCATACCAAATCGATAACTGAGAAGACTGTATATATCAAAAACAAAATTTGGTTAGTTGTCTGTTCTTCATTATCAAATAAACATTTCTTTTGATGTTTGTCCGTCTGATCTTTCATCTAGACATATTCCCAGTTGGAATCGTTTACAAATCGATTCATATCATGCAAGATAATGAATTCAACTGAACAATGATCATTGAGTCAGTTTTTGTTTCATTGGTAGTATAAATAAATATCAGTCTTTAGAAACTCATGATACGAACCACGATACTTATACGAATACGAGTTTGTACCCAGAGAATCCACCAAATATTAGAATATCTACCGTCATGATATTTTCATTCTTAACTTAGGAGAAGAGACGTGATTTATCAATTCGAGAGATGACATTTCATTAGAGACTAACGTTTGGGATGCAAGTGATCTCTCAAATGAAGGATGAAAAAGAAATACATTTCAGGAAGAGTTATCCACAACGAATACGTCCACTATTTTATTATCATAGAAATAAATTGAAATGAACCACCTAATCTCAGAAAAAAAGAGGTATGAAATGAATGAATCGAATATGAAAATTAATTTTGTTTAGTCTTGAATTGATAATATTCGAGAGTTTTGTCAGTCCACATGAATTCCAGCAAATGAATCGTTCCGTGTAATTGTTTTCTGTTGTTTTTGATTTCCAAAAATATCGTTTTCTAGTTCACATTGTGAAAGTTCAGAAGTATACAAAAAATTTCAGTGGTAATGAATGAATTGTGAAACTCAATTCATTTCATATTCTTGATCTTTTGAACTCATATATGGTTCATCAACGATCAGAAGAACAAATCTTCAGAGAATCTGGAGTTCCCGATCCAAAGCAACTATTTTTCCAGAATTTCATTGTGAAGCTCTATGAAACCAAATCAAACCTGAAAAACCTGAAACACATATGACTAAAATGTCATACGATGGAAGTATGAGTAGTCCAATAATTTTTAAAATTTCATCCATTCCGATCTCTTGTAGATCTACAAAAGATAACCTAACCATCATCAGGCTGAACAAACACAATATCATCAATTCAGAAACTAATTCTTGTGAACATCTCATTGGAACCCTCCATCTGAAAGTTCAGACGCATTTTCCCTTCTGCATTTTTCAAGTTTTTTTTTCGTGTAGTGTTTAAGAGGTCTTCGGTGCTAATTGAAATTCTCCGAATTTACGGTTTTTGATCAATTGTGTTCTCATTATGATTTCATCATTCCCTTCAAAATTGCCAAAAAACTCATAGAAGAAGATATTTCAACCAAAATGGAAACGAGTTTCAGATAAGAACACAAATTTCAACTTCGAAGAGAACAATGTATTCGATGTTCAATGCTTGCATTTCATTTGAGATTTCCACCCTAATAAGTTTTTAGATACCTGGTTTTGACTGAGATAAGTTATATGAGTTGCGTAAATTTAGAGCACATTCATTTTCGATAATTTCAATAATCTACTTAGAGTTCAGTTTTTTTTATTCAAATCGATTTCAAATTCAATGAATGTTTTGGAGGTTTATTTTTCTTAGAATTTTTTTTTTATTTGATTTCAGATCGATTGGTTCAATTTCTGATTTTTTTATTTTTCAAATTTCGATATAAGTTAAGTTCGATCATTTTGTTCGGATTGTTTTCTTATTCAAGTTCAGTTTTTCTACATAATAATAAGTTTTCTCGTCAGACTGACGAAGTCAATTATATAGACAGTAGTGCAAGCCATTGCCACTTATTGGGTGAGTCTAACAGCTTACAGCGCATCAAGCCGCTGCACAAAATATAACAGTTTTCCGTGACGAAATGTCAAATTTTGTTCTGCGGCTTTAACCGCTGTAAGCTCTCAGACGCAGCCATTAAATCTTCTGTACCTGATATGAATTACCTGGTTCAATATCAATGTCATAAAATCTCAATTGTCACCTCATATATAATGTGTTTTTTCATGACTCATCTATTATTCTGAGGGTTAAGAACTTTATCATCATTCCTTTTGCTTTCTTTTGTTCAAAATGCGATACACAGTTCATTGTTGCAGGTTGGGAGCCTCATAGCCCGAAATGAGATGTTTTTAGGGGTATCAACGTTCCCATCCCGAAATGATTTGCTTGAAAGCAAGTATCAAACTCCTACCAAAGAATTGATTCAATCAATCTAGAATAAAACTTCCTGGTGTGGGCGACATCTAGTGTCAGAATTCAACATGAGTATCATGTTCTGGAAAAAAAATCAATTATTTATTTTCCTCCCGCTTCTTGATTTTTTCAGTAAATGATCAAAACGAGCGAGAAGCGTTTGGACATTCAACAAGTTCTATGATTATGTGCTTCTTTAGCAGCTTCAATTGTTGCACTACACCTATTTCTTACTCATATCTCGTCTCTGCACTGGTGTTTTGGCGCCAGCGATTGAATGCCGGTTGTTTGGATGTGACAGCCTCATAGCAGTTTTTATTGAACCATGGTTTGTCAGACTGTGGTGTCTTTGTACTACATGGAATGAATGTTTCCATTCCCAGAATGATGGTATCAGATATTTCTTGGGCGTGTAGAGTTGAATCACCAGATGAAAAACAGACCCTTCTCTAAGTAAAATCAGTCAGAAACATTCGATGACCGTCCCAGTCTGCTGACTTGTGATGCAAGAAACGACGTGCGGGTGATTTTCCATTTATTGGAGCCAAATACGAACAAGTTGTTGAAATCGGTCAGAACTACGCAAGGGGGGGAGGGGATTTTGATCTGATTGATATCAGGATGAGAAGTAATAAACAGGTCCAGTGTATTGGCAAGTTGATTATTTGTTTCAAGAATACGAGTGGGTTGATCTATCAGTTCTTCCAGATCATAAGTAATAGCAAATGCCTCTGCCTGTCGTCCTCTTTCATCTGTTCTATTCGAGATTTATTCAAGCCATGACGTATTGTATACATTGAAATCAACATGGTGCTCATTACTCTCAATGAAGGATCCCCCGAGTTCTTCAAAAGTAATCAATCTTCTTTGGTAGATTTTCAACACGAATCAGAAATTTTCAGAAGGAACAAATCATTACATTAACATGAATGCATTCAAATGAAATTAGGTCAAGTAGCGGAAGAAAGCAATCTGAAGTAGTAATATTTTATTTAACAATTTCACAATGTGGCTGCCTTTATATTCCGCTATTGACGTTAGAATCGAAGTAATAGTTTTCTGTTTTCTCTGTCATAATGTTTGAAGTAGATGGGGTTTACGTTGGTATTACAGACTTTTTCATTTTCAATTTTTTTTTGTTATCGATGTTTTTATATAACACATGAAACTATATTTATCAACATCATAGAAACTCTACATGCCTATATGGTCTGAGTCTGATAGGAGACTTTTTTCCCCCAGTAAAGAAATAGTTACCTCCGAGATGGTGAAAGAGGTTGACGTCCTTCGGAGGCTGTTTACTAACATTTCACCGACCATGGAATATTAGCTATTCATAAAACTAGTTAATATAAATATTTTGGAATAGCGGCATTGCCAGAGCAAAGGAGATGAGATTATGGCCTTCGAATAGATCGTTGAAAATTTGAGCACACGGGAATACAACAAATTCTAATGACTATTACACAAAACTTACGTAACGGCATGGCTAGGGCACTTTCAATATAATCAAATGCATATACCGATATAAAATCGTACTGGCCTTCAAAATTATACTTTTGCTCCTACGTACCTACCTATCGAACATATGTAACGAAATAAAAGGCTAAAGGTTACGTGTTTTAGGGCGGGTTGTAACACGACAGTTTAACTCCTGACCACTGGTTATCGTTGATTGGGTCGTTGTAACTTGGAATTATAGAAATTCACCAACTGTTTAACTATTCAATTTCTTTCTAGCTGATTCCGCCCGGTTAACTAGTGTTCATGTCTCAGAACGATAAGAATTCACATGTTTTAAGTGTTTCGTGGTTTTGTTTATATTTCGAGTTCTTTGTGGTTATTGTAGTTGATAAATATTCGCTGTAATGTCTTGTGGTTCAGTTCGAGTTTGGTTGTGTATTAGATAAGAGTTGTAAAACTGGTCTGTGTTGATTTTTTTTTTCAGAAAGTATGTTCTGAATTATCATGGAGATCTGCATGAACTCACATATGTGAAAATTATCTGGAACTCGTCGAACCAGAACTATTTCCTAGAGCTCAAAGAAATATCGAAGGAGGGGGAAATGGAGTGATGAGGATTCCGAACTAGGTTATCAACAAAAACAGTTCAACTCATAATCTAGAAAATAGAAGAACCTGTATCATCAGATTCCAGTGAGTGGTTCAAATTTGAATTTGGTAATTGAAATATGTCAAAAAATGTATAATGGAACGTTTACTGAAGGGCCAATGCAGTGGCTGCTGAAAAATGAATAATAATTCCCGACCGAGAGTAAGACTGGAAAATGGTGACTTCGGAAATGAAGTATTTATATTTGGTGACAGTGACTATGCTGTTAGACTATATTATATGATCATTCCTTCGACAAATCCCCAACTGCCTGTTGAGCATCTATTCAATGAGAGTCAAATAAGAACTAGAAATAATGTTGAAATGGTTCAATTTATCAACTCAGTATTTTCAAAGTCCCCTGAAGTCCATTTCAATATATGTATACGCAATGAATAGATACTAAAATCAAGCAGTCTTAATTTTTTTTCAGGTGGTTCCTGATGTGTGATATCATATTCTCCTTGCATCATTTTCAAATTTCTTTGGTAAATCTCCCTTGTCTGTCTTAAGGCATCTTGACGTTTATGTTCATTGTCAATCAACTTTTGTTTGGATTTATCAAGAAGCACTGTTGTTGGACAATTTTTACCAATAAAATGAAGAGATTGCCTTCGCATTTTACTGCACAATTGGCACCATCAGATTCTGAAATATTTCAATTTGAAATATAATCTTAATTCAGCCCATCTTTATACGTTCATATATAACATCCCGCTGAAATATATCTTCGTTTAGAAATTATTAAATTCATACGACTTAACTATAGCCATATTTCTGCCGTACTTGGTAATAATGTTAATGATAATTATAAAAACAAAATCTTTGTTGGACTACATACAAACCAAACTTCAAAATTTCAGCAGTTGACCAACCAATATTCCATTCAACATCTTACTTCAGAAATCACCTCAATATAGGGGCGGTAAATTTTGTCGGGGGTAATATGACTTCCACTATCTCTGGTAGATAGTTTCATTGTTCAACACTTTGCACGACTTTATAATCGATTTGGGTCATTGAAATAATTTTATGTTTCAGAAAGATATTTTTCCTGATGACGAGTGTAATAAGTTAGGCTGAGGACATTTATCGTTTATAATCTGAGCATCAATATGTGGTACGCTGGATATGAAATATAACGTATCTCTGATGATAATTTGCAGTGATAGTTGATAAACAGTTGGGAATTATATACATAACATCTGTTCGAGATTCTGTTAGGTGTGCAGATTTGATACCGCATGATTGCAAGCAATTGCATAGTGAACAGCTTAACGTTTTACTCCAGTCTATGACGGTAAAAAAAGTGTAGCCTGTGTCCCATACAGCACCGATTCGTATGAAAATTTGGATATAGGTTCTACTTGCCCTCTATTTCAAAATCTACCCTGTGCCGAGGGTTGCTTTTTTGAAGGTGGGGTTGAAACCACCCATATTTGAAAAAAAATATCGAAATTTCAGATTGGAGCATGCAATAAACTGAAATCATATTTATATCAGTAATATCAATCAATTGATAATTTTTTATATAATTTTCGATATAATTTTTGGTTCAGTAATCAGTATCAGCCCTCAGCACCCCCCCTTGTGACAGAATATCATCAGAAAATAATAATTAACATGTTATTTGGCAGTTATTCAACTAATTCAGTATCTATTTGCATTTAATTTGAGATTATGCTTATATCTACCATCTACTTCGAAGTTGAGGTTGTGCCTGGGGTTGATTTCCATTCATCAGAGGTGAAAACTACCCCTATTCAAAAAAAAATACAAAATACCAGTTTTGAGCGTGCAGTCATCTGTAAATACGTTGAATTAACCTTGATAGACAATTTCTGATCTATTGAACAGTTTAGAATCCTAAAAACCACCCTTACGATAGTATTCATTAAAAAATTATATCGAAATGTTTATTGAGTAACCGGGAAACCCAACTGTATGAAAATTCAGATTGAGATTCTACTTTGAAGTTACCTCTGTACTCGGGGTTGCTTTCGATTTTTCAAGGGTGAAAACTACCCCATTAAAAAAAAGGTTGAGTCTAGATTTGAATGTGTGATCGATTTAAATCATATAGTTCCACTAGGCCTAAAATATAGTTACTATGTGTATTCCGTGATAATTGTTTTTGTTTTTTTTCCCTATAACTCGCTTAGTCTTCAAGCAATCGAATCCACCAAAAAAGTATTTTGCAGCTTTTTTCAAGAGCTATAAGCTCATTTACATGATTTCTTGTTTCAAATTATATTTTTGGGAAGGTTCATGCTGAAAGTGCTCAAAAAAGGTACTTTGCGGAAACCGTAACAATATTCAACTGGCCATATCTTACTCTATTATCATCCTGCAAAACAAATGAAACACCATAATTTTTTTCAAGAATAACCTCCAATTTTGTACTCTAGAAAATTTTGCATGTGATCGATACCTTTCGAATTATTTCGAAGAAATGGTGATTTTTCCCTGAATTACGTATATGACTTTTTCTCTTCAATCCCCATTTTTTTCAAAACTACGTACTAACAATTGATGAAAAACTCAGAACTCATTACTAAAACATGAATGAAATGAATTATTGAGTAATAACGATTTTTTTCAAAGGGAAGGGAAGAGAGGATGAGTTAATCACATTGTTTTTTCAACGAAAAAATAGGATTCAACATTATTTCTTTTATGTCTCGGTGAGTTTTGATGCTAGAAAATTTTATAAATAACAAAAATTAAGGATTTTTGAAGGCCTTAAAAAAGGTTCGATGAGTTTTTCCCGAAAAATGCATTGGTTTTTGGTTATTGTACGTAGAAACTTTCCATTTTGGCGTTTGAAAATAACAATCAATATTCAACGAGCAATTATTCAGTTTGTAGTGGGATTGCATACATCACAAATGAACGATTGCCTTTGTTTTTTCTAAAGCTATAATTTTGCTCTCCGTAGGTTTTTCGATTAGATGCATATGTTTCCAGTTATTGGCGAAAAAGGATCTGAAAACATGTTTTTTTTTTTGACTGAAAACCGACAATTTCACTCGCGAATAAGTCGAAAAGTATTGCTTTTCAAGGAAAACTTCATTGAACAAAAAGTGCTTAGAATTAGTCAATCTATTGATTTCCGCACTTATTTCCAATAAAAAAATGTTCACCCCCAAGAAGGGGTGGCATCCACCCCTAGGGAGAAAGCAACCCTCGGCACGGGGTAGATTTTGAAAAAGAGGGTATGAAGATCCTGAATCCAAATTTTCATGCGAATCGGTGCTGTATGGGATAAATACACGGGAAAATGGTCATAGACTGGACTATTATCGATATGAGATGTAGGCACTTTGCAGGTATACACTACTCTGCATTTATATGGAAGCGAAGCTTCGGATTCACTGGGAATACACACTGTACTCAGAGTACAGACACAAATCGAAACGGAAAAATAACTCTCGCAAATCGATCGAAATTATTGTCATTTCTGAAAGAATTATTTGGAAAAAAAAAGGATAATATTCTTATGATCTAGTGATGGTTTGTCAACGAGTAATGAATGTTGAGAAATAGTATATTGTTTCCGAGCAAGGAATGGAAGTCATTTCTAACGAGTATGGAATTTGCAGCATGAGCCGTAGGCGAATATCAACGAATAACATTCAGTTCTTTAGATCATCCGAGTATAATTATTATCACTAATCAGAGGAGATAACTGGTAACTTTGGAACTATTATGTGAACGATGTTATCAGAATTATTCTTGGCTAGAAGACTAGAGGCCTTTGTTAGCATGAGATACTGTTGTGATTATGGCCATTTTTGCTGTGATTTCTCAAGTGTTGGAATTGAGATTTATCGGTGTGAAGGTCTGATATTTTTGGGATAATTGGTTTAGGTTTATTTGCTTATTCTGTCACTGTCCTGTAACGAAATAATTATCCTCATTATACTCATCTGAAAACATTATTCTCACATGCTTATTCAGCTCACCGAAAGTGGTCTGTCTTGAACCCGCACGGAAAATTTTCATTGCATTTTGAAATTATATAATACGTTGATGACAGTGCTCTACAATTGTTTTAATATTTCTTTAACAAAGGGATATTACGCTCGTTACGTGACAATATTCAGATATTTTTAGTGGTGATATAAATTTTTTTAACAATATGTGCTTTTCAGGTAGACATAAAAAAATGGCCATCATTACACGTCCAGTAATGTTTTTTTCGTGCTTGTACAACTTTTCGTCTTCGGCTGTTTTCTCGACCCTAATGACATATACTATATTCCATAGTTTACTTCAACTGTCAGTTTCAATTTTTCGACAGAAATTATTCATATACCTATGTTTTAGTGGAAATTTCAGCCAGAGTTATCAAAAAACTGAATGAGATACCAATATAGGATAGGATTTCGCTGAGGATGCCCAACTCGTAGACGGAAGCATTCTACATCATTTGAATGCCGGAGAGTCACACCTATTTGGGTGTGGAACGACGCCACACCCAAGAGGTGGACTCGGTGAAAAATGCTCTCCGTGGCAAGTGAAGGCAGAAACTACGGCAGATCTGGTCCTCAGAGCTGTCGGGCAAGAACAAAGTTTCTGCCACCAACATGCTTGCCATTCCGATTCTACTCTACTCCTTCGTAGTAGTCAAGTGGACTCAGGAAGAGTTGCGGCAACTTGACGTGAAGACTCCGACAACAAGGGGGCCGTGGACTTTTGAGTTTGGAGTGTCTCCACAACAGAATGGTGCTGGATGGAGCCTGTAGAGTCATCATGAGTTCGGATCTCCTACACTGCATGGTCCGAGATCACGAACATGCAGGAGTCAGAGCTTTTTTATTCGAGGCAGCAAGGCACGCTGCTGATGAACTTGGTATAGTCTTCGACACCGAGCGGGTAAACCAACTCTCTGTCACCGAGTTGGAGCCCGCACGGAGAAAAGCTCACATCAAGGCTGCAGAGAATGCTAAAATGCTGCAGCTGCATACAGACAAGCCCATGCATGGAGTCTTCTTTAAAAACATCGAGGACCATGGCTGGTCTGTTAAGCTGACATTTGCCTTCCTCAGATCAGGTGAGCTGGAGTCGGAGACTGAAGGGTTTATCATGGCGTGCCAAGACGGTGTCTTCAACACCCTAGTCTACCGGAGCCGCGTGATGGGTATAGAGGTCCCTGTTACTAGATGCAAGTCCTGCCGACAGGCGCCCGAGACTTTGATGCATTTGCTGTCATCTTGTGCAGTTTATGCGGTCTCGGCCTATATCCATCGCCATAACGCGGCCTTACGAGTGCTGTACTATTTACTTCGGCACTCGTATGAAATAGACAGGACACCGGTGCTGCCTTACGCTCCAGGGGATATTGAGTCCCTAGTGGAGAATGAAAGGTGTCGAATTTTCTGGAACTTTTCATTCCCCACCCCCAGGCAAATACAAGCCAATAAGCCTGATATAGTCCTCTTCGACCACCGAAGTAAGACGATATTCGTTATTGAGTTTTCGGCCCCTGCCGAAACGAATATCGTCCGAAAAGAGGAGGAAAAACGGACAAAGTACCAGGATTTACTTCACGAACTCCGCAGGTTCCACCCAGACTATTCTGTCAAGTTAGTGGTTCTGATTATAGGTGTTCTCGGTGGTTCCAGACCAACGCTACTCTCGGAGCTCAAGATCATACCGGCATGCCGTAATGCGGCAGAGGTCTTGGCCGGCCGCATGCAGAAGGCCGTTATTCTCGGTTCGTTGCGTCTGCTCAGGACTCACGATTCTCGGAGCCAGTGACCACTTACCCCGCGGTGCGGGGAGTGGTCATTGGTTAATTTTGCTAGCGCGTTCGCCCACTGGATCGGAGCAGTGGGGAGTACGGACCCGACTAGATTTGTTTAGACGACAGATGCAATAGTAATAATAATAAAGAAGCTTGATTATCCGAAGAATGAATGTTATTGAAAAAGCGTGTGTGAATAATTGAAAATGTATACAAGCATATACTGAGTTTATAAAATTCAAAACCAATTGAAATATATTCCAGTACATATACACATATATGATAATAACATATGTTCACCACAATAAAGAATATGTCCACATTTGTAAAGTGTGGTAATAAAGAGTAGAAATATGAAAATTAAGAAGAGAATTTTACTGAAAACAAGGTGTACCGTATTGCAGATAATCAATGGAACTTTTAGATTAGTTTAACACTTACTTTAGCTCAGGTTACGATGCATTTCAGAGTAAGTATTAATGGGAGTTAGCATCATAAAATTCGTTCGGTCTATCAGAGAGTAAAACTCTAATTGCTTTTCCAAATTCTGCGGGGCTTGCATACATTTCATGTCGTTTGGCAGGTGGTTGAATATTTTCAGGCCATTGTTAATTACAGAGCTCTCATTAAGTGTCGAGGTTGGTAAAAGCAGTCTAAATTCGTTGGTCTGATGAGTGGAATAGTTAAAGGAAACCAAAGGAAATTCATACCTTTGTTCGTTTATCAAACAAGCTGTTTCTAATATAAAAATGGCATAAACTGTCAAAATATTAACTGTTATACCAAGGAATATGGTGCTTAATTTATTCTCGATAACACTCCCCTTGAGAGTAATTGGAATGTTATCAATGGAACCCCGAAACGATATCACATCAGTTTTGTTGATATTCAGAGATAAGAAATTAGCATTGCACCAGTCTTCGATAATCTTTATACCTGAAGATATTCCTTTGTGGAGATCTGAGGTATTTTTACTGTGCCATAATATTGTAGTATCCTCTGCGAATAAGGTGAACTTTCCCTTTATACTCAACGATGTCAGATCATTTATGTACAGAAAAAATAATGAGAACAAGAATAGACCCCTGAGGAACTCCACTGTTTATATTAGCTGCAGATGATATTGAAGTAGGCATTTTAACAATTTGACTTCTATCGGTAATATATGATCCGAACCACTTTTAAGTTATTCTCTCAACTCCATAATGATACAATTTTTTGAGCAGTGTTTCATGATTGACACAATCGAATGCATTGGATAGCACAAAGCACCGCTGCAGCTACATCACGAGTGTTAATATTGGTATGAACTTCGTTCAGAAGGGACAGTATGGCGTCATTATTACACTTTTTTGGTTGGAATCCGTGATCATACGTCGATGAGTAACATGATGCCTAGCGTTGTGTGCCCTGGGAGGAATGCAGAAAGAAGTAACTGAATTAGACGAAAAAGCAAATCGACAGTAGAATAAGCAATAACCTACTCCAGTGTTACGTTTTTCATCGCACATATCGTATGAGTGAGTGATTGCAGACAATGGAAATTTCAGAGTTGGTCGTATGTACGTATTCAATCACGCATCTTAGAGTGTGAACACAATCAACGACGTTATTATGTATATGTCACAGTCATATGGGAATATATTCATGCACTCTACTACTCTAGGTGACCTCCCCATGGGTCAACATATATTTTTGAAACAAATCTTCTTTTGAACAAGTCCATCAAGCCTGTCTCAACGTTTCTGGGCTAACACCTGTCAGAAAACAACTACTTTCCTGGATGATACCACGAAGGGTGATGGATTGGTGGTAGTTCAGGGTTTTTCAAAGAAGAAAATTTCGCATATGATTTCGGCGATACAAAGGCCGGAGTTGATTCTCACACATTTGAAGACCGGTTTCGAGCCAAATAGGCCTCTCGTCAATCAAATTACTTCCATAGCATCATACCTCGAACATCTGCCCATAGACTGGGTATTCCAAATGCAAACTGAATTCGCCTTTTCGCAGTCTATGACCATTTTCCCGTGTATATATCCCATACAGCACCGATTCGCATGAAAATTTGGATTCAGGATCTACATACCCTCTTTTTCAAAATCTTCCCTGTGCCGAGGGTTGCTTTCTCCCTGGAGGTGGATGCCACCCCTTCTTGGGGGTGAAAAATTTTTTATTGGAAATGAGTGCGGAAGTCAATAGATTGACTGATTCTAAGCACTTTTCGTTCGATGAAGTTTTTGTCTGAAAAGCAATACTTTTCGACTTATTCGCGAGTGAAATTGTCGGTTTTCAGGCAAAAAAACACGTTTTCAGATCCTTTTTCGCGAATAACTGGAAAAATATGCATCTGATCGAAACACCTGTGAAGAGCAAAATTATAGCTTTTGAAAATACAAAGGCGATTGTTCATTTGTGATGTATGCAAGCCCACTACAAACTGAATAATTGCTTGTCGAAAGTTGATTGGTAATTTCAAACGCCAAAATAGAAAGTACTACGTACAATAACCAAAAACCAATGCATTTTTCAGGAAAAACTAATTCGACCTTTTTTGAAGTCCTTGGAAAATTCTTTATTTCTGTTATTTATAAAAGTTTCTAGCACCAAAACTGACCGAGGTATGAAGGAAATAATGTAGAATCCTATTTTTTCGTCGAAAAAAAATTGTGAATAACTCATCCTCTCTTCTCTCCCCTTTGAAAAAATTCGTTGTCACTCCATAATTCACTTCATTCATCTTTTAATGAGTTCTGAGTTTTTCATCAATTGAAAGTACGAAGTTTTGGAAAAAATTGAGATTGAAGGAAAAAAATCATATACGGAATTCAGCGAAAAATCACCATTTCTTCGAAATAACTCGAAAAGTATTGATCACATGCAGAATTTTCTAGAGTAGAAAATTGAAGGTTATTCTTCTCTGAAAAATTGTGTGTTCTATTTTTCCTGCAGGATGAAAATAGAGTCAGATATGGCCAGTTAAATAATGTGAGGTTTCGCGCAAAGTACCTTTTTTGAGCTCTTTCAGCATGAACCTTTCCATAAATATAATATGGCACAAAAAATCATGTGAATGAGCTTATAGCTCTTCAAAAAAGCTACAAAAAGCTTTTTTGGTGGATTTGATTGCGTGAATACTAAGCGAGTTATGATAAAAATTCCAAAAACAATTTTTTCAGAAATCATTAGTATATTGAATACACATATTAACCATATTTTAGGCCTAGTGGAAAAATAAAGGATTTTTGAAGGACTTCAAAAAAGGCCCAATTAGTTTTTTCCGGAAAATGCATTGGTTTTTGGTTATTGTACGTAGAAACTTTCTATTTTGGCGTTTGAAAATACCAATCAACTTTCGATAAGCAATTATTCAGTTTGTAGTGGGCTTGCATGCATCACAAATGAACAATCGCCTTTGTATTTTCGAAAGCCATAATTTTGCTCTCCACAGGTGTTTCGATCAGATGCATTTTTTCCAGTTATTCGCGAAAAAGGATCTGAAAACGGGTTTTTTTGCCTGAAAACCGACAATTTCACTCGCGAATAAGTCGAAAAGTATTGCTTTTCAGAAAAATCTCCATTGTACAAAAAGTGCTTAGAACTAGTCAACTTATTTCCAATAAAAAAAATTTCACCCCCAAAAAGGGGTGGCATCCACCCCCAGGGAGAAAGCAACCCTCGGCATGGTGTAGATTTTGAAATAGAGGGTAAGTAGAACCTATATCCAAATTTTCATACGAATCGGTGCTGTATGCGATAAATACACTTTTTCACCGTCATAGACTGGAGTAGTAAAAGGAAATGTGAAAACATTTGACATAGTCGGTGAGCGTACTCGAAGACGAATAATCTTTTAAACAATTCTTTCAGGTCAGTCTCAACTGAGTACACAGCAGGTTTTTGGGCCGACATCTGTCAGAAAACAACTAAGTACTCTCCTGGCAATACAACCAAGGGCGATGGATTATATTTTACCAGTACCAGTACAAGGAATTACTGGAAAGGAATTGCATTTCTAGCAATCAAATATCGAGACTATTTCAATTCGGAACTGTTTCGATATTCATTTTCAATATGATCTTAGACTATTGAATTTTCTGTTCTACTCATTCATTATTTTTATTTTTTTTCATCATTTAAAATTGACATATCTAATTTGTTCTTCATTTTTTCAATGTTTTCAATATAATTTTCTATGTCTGCTTGAATGTAGTTGATAATTTTCCTTGCTGAATGGTAATGGTTCGGACTTCTATTGTCTATATTATTAACTGAGAAAGCTGTTGCTGAGAACGAAAGGATGAAAATACAGATAGAATAAGATAATCAAATCCAAACAAGAGTTTGAAATGGATTTTTTGGTCAAAAAAAAATGTAAATAAGGAAATAATATTGTGACAAGAAAATCGAGATATCGAATGTGAAATATTAGTCGGAAAAGTAAATAAAGGAATAAATGAAAGGGTGCGAATAAATGTTGAAACAAAGTTTCAAGTTGAGTTCACTCACAACGTTTCGATTGCTGGTATCCGCAATCGTCTTTGGGTGATGACTGACAATATTTCGACCGTGGTGTGGTTGGTCAACATTTATTCCTACTATTTTATTTATTTATTGATTTGGATTTCTTGGCTAATATTTCACATTCGAAATCTCAATTTTCTTATCACAATATTATTTCTTCATTTACATTTTTTTGACTATAATTTCACATATGATATCTCAATTTTTTTGTCACAACATTATTTTCTTTCATCAGTCGAACCTAAATTTTAATTTTTGAATAGAAATTCCATTCCAAACTTATTTGGAATGGAATTTGGATTTGATTACCTTTTTGAATTTGTATTTTTATCCTTTCGTTCTCAGCAACAGGTTTCAATATAGTTTATAATATTGACAATTAAAGTCCGAACCATAACTATTTATAATTATCCATAGCATAATTTTCATTCTTTACTATTTTGAATTTTTCCATTCTCATTCCTCAATATTCACTCTTTATTATAATCGATTTTCACATTTTTAAAATTTATTTACATGGTATTATAACTTTTCATTTCACTTCTCTCTTCCTTATTATTTCACATGCTTTTTTGTGTTTTAAACTATTTTCTGTTTATTGATACTATCTCAATTTTTGGGATTTTTCCAGAACTTTCAAAGCATTTGCTATCCCTTTCCATTCAATTGAATAGAGCTCCATTTCACGACCCATCAATTTTTTTCATCAGGTTTCGGTTGATGGCAATTAATATCAACTTATTTTATCATAAAATGCCAACACATTCGAACAAATATTGCACCGGAATATTCAAAATGCATATCACCGTTTTGTGATATACCGATTAGTTTTTCAACTGAGCTGATATGGAAACAAAATATGCATATGTTCTTAGACAATTCGTGTTATGAAGTACTTTACCACACACTTCCCTTAGAAAAGTATTCCAGACAATACCACCCCACCAGGAATGTTGAAAATATGATTTCAAGTACTACGGATGGAAGCATAATTATTAATGATGAAAAAAACCCTTAATCTGCATAGAAAATATTTATACACAATGTTCAAAGGATATCGAGAGAAATACAACTTCATAGTACATGTCTAGTCTAGACCATTTGAAATTCCACTCACACAGCTGAAAAGTATTGAAAACCAAATCCTGCTAGAATAATCCACTGAGTAGAACAGTTAGCCAACTTGTAGAAGTGGCAAAAACATGCGAGCTGAAAGAATCGAAACAACGTACGTGTAACGACTAATTTTTTTCATTATTTTCATGCATCATGCATTGGTATCCATTACCATTATGTTAAACAGTGTTTTTCAATTTACCCAATCACATACTTCCTATAAAAATCTAGGACACCGAGGTGTGTTCATATGCCTGCCATGAACTTGACCAAATGATATATCATATTGTGGTCACCCACCGAGTCAAGATTCAACCAGGGTCAAGTAAAACGAGATTTAAAGTGAAATTAGGCCCGATACCCGTCGGCATACTTTCGAATTTTTTATGAGATTCTTTGAATATCATTGAACTTCAACAATAACAATATCAGACATACGTGATTGGGAATGAGTTTCGAAATTACTCACTTCAGCTGTTACCGGATGTTCTGGATCCCATCAATCGTATTGAAAGTAGAAGGTGAACACATGTTTGAATTCACACTTTCAATGAAAGAAGAAGCAGAAGTAGATTTTTTTTCCAATATATTATAACTTCTGCCCATATTATTCTGGTATTACCTGCTCTTTTATGTTCCTTCTCTTGTGGGAAACATACAAATGAAAATTTACCAAACTTTCAAATTCTTTCAGATATATAGTCATAGCATAGGATTTTTGATGAAATATATGATATACATTTGGTCCGTACTATTTACAGAGATACTTCTTCTCTTCATTCATGTTTTTTATTGCTGATCGAAAAAATCATTCAGTAAACGAAATAATAATCTTTCATTTTTATTGAATCATTAAAAATATAACAATCGGGTAACTTAAACCTAACTGCTCAGTACAACTGAGCAGATAACGTTGTATTTGTTGGTCAGTATGTCGAAGTCGAATAAACTAGAATAAATTCGAATAAATTATATAAATAATAATCTCATCGGGCTTCTCCTCCATCTCAAGCCCAATGTCGCTGAGTTTTGGCAGGTACTTTAACCAGAGTCGAATCTAGTCTTCACGCTTGCTGAGCTTGTGGCTGTCCCCTGTAGGCCAAAGTCTGGGCGTCCAGCGACCTGCCCCAACCTCCATGTCCCGAGGATCCCGATGAGTATCCTCCACTTACGTCTCCTCCGTATCCACCTCCGTGACCCGAACTTCCAGCGTAGGCTGTTTCGTGGGTGGCAATGTGACTAGATGAGTGCTGAGCGTGGGGAACTACTTCGTAGGTAACGTGTTTCTGTCCACCTGAGCCCAGGAGCTTCTTCAAACCAATAATCGCAGACAGGACTAGTGCGATTTTACCGATGATGAGAGCTTTACCAGCGATGAGTGCAATGGCAGCCAGAGCCAACTTCATGAGGACTGCAGCCTTGAGTGCCATGGCGGCCATGAGGGGTCCCATCATTTTGTTCTTTTTGTTCTTCTTGCCTCTGCTCTCCTCAACACCTTCAATGATGTTTTCTTCTTCGTTGAGAGACTCAGCGTACTCATTGAAGGACCGAGCGGATGACGTAATGGCGTTAACGATGTCACTGCCCTTGAGGTCGACCTTGATGGTGTGTGTTTCGAGGAATCCGGCTACCCTGTTGAAGATCATCGACTCGATGGTATCGTCACTGGAAATGGCACGTGGAGCACCGTCCTTGTCACCGGTTTTGACAAATTGCACACCTTCGGTCACTGTTATGGTATCCTTGTGCCCGAGCATTTTGTCGACGACGTTGAAAACTTTGTACTTGAGACATGACATAGAGTCCTTACGCAAGCAGTCGGTGTAGATCGAATCCAGGAGGTCGTTTTCGGTTTGAATTGCGTTACCGCGTGCTTCTTCGTGTGTTGGGAGCGCACTTATCGTCGCGATGCACAAAAACAGACCGGTTAGCTTGAAAGTTGCCATGTTGACGTAGGATGGACGAACTTAACTGATTGTATGATGTTCGGAAGTCGTGTATGGATATATATTAGTGGTCCCCTTCCCCTTCGAGCGGCTTTTGGGTCCAGGAGACTACACAATGACAGCCGCGGGGCGATATCTTGGACCGCTTTCTCAGAATACGCGTCTAACCTAGTTTTGGACGTCGTTATAGTGTGCGATATGCATCAGAAGAAGACCACGGATGGGCAACGTAGGTGTATGTTCAATAAGAATGTCTATTGTTTCACTCAGTCTACACGGTCGCCTGCAGCCAACTAGTATTCTCTTTCGATTTCTGCACGTTGCATCGCGAAATATCACTTTATCCGCTGAAAGTGAAATTGTTGCTTGTGTGGAGAATGAACTGATGAAATTTTTTTTTTTTTTTTGATGATTGTTCATGAGAAATTGGTGAATGATAACGTACGTGAGAGAATCTTTCAATATTGATAATTGATGTATCGCTGAGAATAACGTAGAGAGTGATAGCGATTAGATTAATTTGTTTACTTGGCTACCTAGATGGAAACTGTATCATTGACTAGAATATATATGGTTTCATTCAGTTTTCATTGGTGTTTTTCAAACAATCAGCTGATGTTTATTTTCATCTATTTAAGAATATCAACTTGTGAATTGTGAATTGTAAGTTCATTGTCACTTTCCTAAATTGTAAAATATGAAAAATGAAAGAATATATTGATGGAATATTCAGTTATTGATGAATGTTCAGAAAATTTACAATTACAGTTGATGATAAAATGCCTTGAAGAAATTTTGGTACTCGCAGTGATAACCCCCTTTATTTTTTCATATCATTCATACTCATTTTTCATCTGTAAATAACTCCTTGTAGGATTCCCAGAAGACAGAATTTTTTCTGTGATACAAATAAAAACTTTCCGAGTAAGTATCGACGAAGTATATATCTAAGCATAAAATTATTATTCAATGGATTCATCATGTATTGGTCTCTAAACCATCGTTTCAAGTGCAGCCTCATTGAACCGATATCAGAACTGAGATGATCGAATAATTTCACTATAACTGTATTATATCCAATGCGCTCTGCGTTAAAGTTGATTTTATTTCTCAAATCAACCATTCTATGCATTATTCAGTCAATGTAGAGTTCATCTGACAGGTTCACGAAGAATTTGAGAATATATAGCTTGTTCTATTCAGACCAACACATCAGTCACCAATAATTCTCCTTAGACGTAGTTAAACTGCGGTTTGAAGATATAAATATATGTTTTAGAGCTCGTCAAGATTGGTATACTTCGAAGACGAACTATATTACTAGTTTTCTCATATTTCACCAGTTTTCAATTGGATTCTTGAGACATAGCATAAGAAAATCGGTTGCTAATAAATATTCGCCTAGAAGATAAAAGAAGAAAAATATTTCTTTCATCACTTGAGACTTGTCCATAATTGTTTTTCCCAACAAATATCTACATTGTTTCTTATCAACAGCTGATCGGAGAAACAACTGCAATACGTCACAGTGAAATGCCGAAATATTGAAAATAAATTACCCCAAAACCAATCTCAAATAACTCATTTTTTTTTTCTACAGGAAGTTTGAATTTCTATGCCGACAGTTTCAATCTCATTATTTATTGAAAATCACCCAAATATTTTTAGGGAAATGAAGTGTATAACCTATATAAACATACATACATGATCATTCATAAGACAATAATACGTTGAAAATGATAATAATAGTACAATGTAAAATAGTAAAATCAAAACACGGAATCAATGCATTCTATCAAAGAAAAATTCGTGCAATCAAAATAAAAGCTCCTTTTGATTTGTTCCAATATAGATAAGCGACTCTGACAAGATTATATAAATTCGTGCAGAATATATCACAATGGAACCAATTTCATTGTTTTGACAGGTGACATATAATGGAGATTTCAGCATTGAATTCGTTCTTGCTTTGGGAAGTTTTAAAATAGACTGGGATCTCGCAAGGAATTGAGGTACATTGATGTTAATTTGCTGAAGAATTTTTGGCCGGTTAGTATTTTTTTTATATGCAGATTCTCACGAAAGGGAAGCCCTGTGATGTTCAAAGAACACCGCGTGAATCAAGGGACAGGAGATGCGAATTAACATTTACTTCGAATTTCTGAAGTTTGGAAGCCTCAGGAAAAACCTCTCTTGACAAGGAGTTCCAAACCTCAGCTGTTCTGTTGAAAACAGATCCCTGAGCACGAGAGGTTCGACAGGTTTCCAAATTCACAACAAAGGGGTGGGAATTCTGTAGTCGTCGAGTCATCCTTGTAGATATTGCCAAGCGGGGAACGATTGATAACAATTCGGAAGAGCATCGACCGCGAAAGTATCTATAGATGAGAGACAAGTCTCCGACCCTTCTACGATGTTCCAATGAAGTGAGCGAGCCTGTTAGCGAAGAATTACCAACAAGACGGATTGCCTTTTACTGAATAGAATCGAGAAGCCTCAATGGATGTTTTGGTACCGAACTCCACACATGAGAACTGTTTTCCATGGCAGATCGTATCTGAGCCGTGCAGATCAGTAGAAGCTGATAGAAGTGTATTTCCCAGCTCGAAATAGAAATCCAAGTTACTGGGAAGCACTTTTTGCGATCGATCTCACATGGTTTTCCCATGAGAGATTATCACTGATCGTAATTCCTTGCATCAAGATACTTGATTTCGTAGGAATAGATACTCCTGACATCTGAATATTTGATGATGATAGATCGGCTTTTCTTGAGAAGAGACATGCTTGGGTTTTCGTAGCAGTGAATTCCACCAAGTTCATGTAATCCCAATCTATTATTTTTGCCAAGTAGTAGTTAATTTTATTGACGTGAATGTTTCTTTGAATTTTAGTTTCTCGAGCTGGTAAGAGGACTCTGGAAGAGAAACCTGGTATGAAGAGTACTGTCGTCCGCAAAACTATGTATTGAACAAGATGTTTTCTCGAGCAAATCATTGATATGAAGCAAAAACAAAGTAGGCGCCAGAACTGAACCCTGTGGAACAATAGTTAGTTAGTAATTACTAATAACCCTTTCGGGATTGGTCATTAATAAATAAGTTAAACCTCTTAGGTCCTGGATTGGAGCCTTGAGTAACTCCGTCCGTTGCGAGATACGTTTTCCATTTATACCCATTAAATGACACAAACTGCTTTTTTGTGAGAGGTAGGACTTCATAAGCTGTCTGGCATCATTTCAAATACCGAATCGATTCAACTTGCTGAGTAAAACACCATGATCTATTCTGTCAAAGACCTTCAAAAATTCTGTGTATATTATATCAACCTGATCATAATCGTCTAATGCCCCAGAAATGAACTATGTAATTGTAACTCGATTTGTAAAAGTGAAGCGACTAGTGACGAATCCATGTTGCATATGAGATAACTGGCGTTTCACGGGAACAATTATGCGGTTATACAAAATTATTTCGAAGACCTTCGAGAACATACTTCTGCTATTTTCCATGTCTCAGGAAATTGTCCTGTTGAAAGACATGAGTTGAAAATCTTTGATGAATAGTTTCGTGGAAACTCCTATGCAATCTTTCACAAGAAAAGATGGTATCATATCGAGACCTGATGTCATTTTATCTTTCAATTTTTTTTGCAGCAATAATAATCTCATTTTCGTGGATTGAATGAAAATTGATATGAATATTATTATTTCTTGTACAATCATCATCCATATCTGTCTCAGACTTCAAAAATACTACGACAAAAAAATTTCAAAAATTATCAACAATATCTTCAGGATTATCAAATTTTTTACCTTTGTGAAAAATGGTTGAAGGAATTCAAGTGGTTTTGTTTTCGGAGTGTACATAGGACCAAAATCGATTAGGTTCGTGTGATAAAGAATTTTGTATATTCCTCAGATAATTACCATAAACCTCTTTTATTTGTTTTACTGAGAGTTCGTAGACGTTGATATTCCATTTTTTTGTATATGTCGAGTATTTTTGAATTTTTTTCCTGAACTTTGTCTTTCGTTTTATAGTATTTATACTCTCAGAAGTAAACCATACAATAAAAGTATGACTATAATATTGAAACTTGGGGACGTAAGCATTGGAAACATTGTATAATGATGAATAGAAATTATTAACCACAATAATCACGTCCATAGATGGTTTAAAATGCTCCAATCAGTTCCTTCTTGATTTTTATATAGACTCGGAAAATCACTCTTTCTGAAGTTGTATAATATATATGCTCAATATGACTCAAAATTCATTTCTTTTATAAAAATTTCAGTTATGTTGAAATTCAATGCTGAATGATTGTCTTCAGGTATAAGTGAAAAGTTTTCACGCATCACGTAACGAGTTGGTATATTAGATATTATATTATAAGATCTAATATACGATTAAAACGATTGGTTGTACAGTTCTATTGTTTGTAGTCGGTCATACCAAGAAACTTAAAGATTGCAAGTGATTTTGGAACGTTACGCAGCAAAAAAAATTCACAGTCGTTCGGGCAAACTAACTCTTCCAGTGATACGAAAAAAGATTCAAAGTCTTTCTATCTTATCTGGTATATAGATTACCGCTACAAAATAATGTTGGATGTTGAAAGTGACATTCAACTAACAGAAAGTCTATCAGATCAAGTTGTGAATCAAACGACTTCTTTGTGTATGGAGTTCCTTACGGCAAGTAACACACCTCCCCCAGTTATCTTCATAACGGTCCGAATTTTCGATCTTTACCATACTCGGAGTAGGCACTGGAGAAAAGTTCAGAATTCGAAACATCTGCGTTCAGCGAGGTTTCCGTTAACGCTATCAAATATAATTAACAATCTCAGACGGATGAATCAAATTTTTTTATTTTGCTTTTAAGACTGCGTATATTCTGATAGTAACATGAGATGAAGCGCTGCGCTGGTTAGATTCGCTGAGGCTGTTGGGAGTATTCAGTTGAAGCTTGAACAATTTTTGAATTGCCATTAATAGTCTTCATCATGCATGTTTGCGTTCTCTCGGCGTTTTTTGCGTTCAATTCCTCCTTCAGTCTCTTGTAGTGTTCAATTTGCCCACGGGTACGGTCAAACGATAGCGATATCTTCTTGTATTGAATATTACTCAGGTTTCTAGCTTTTCTGACGAGGTTCAATACTTGAGATTCATTCTTCAATATTATTTTAAGAGGACGGTTCCTACCTTCCTAAAACCCACCCAATCTGATGGGCCGTGAATTTTCCAATTGGAAGTTAGGATCAGCTACCTTCAATACTTCCAGTGCTTGAGAAACATCATTTTGTAAACGAGTTCGTGGCCCGTATTACTGATTTTGCTGTGGTAAACCAATCACCATTTTATTATTTCAACGAGTAACTCGTTATCGAGTAATTACAATTACAATTAACATAACACTAAAATGATATTATTTGCACTCCTCGCGCGTTTCACTAACGAGGTAAGCATCTTCAGGAGAAGAAATGTACCATCAACTTTCCAGTGGAAAGATTTGCATTCTACAACTTATATATTTCAGTGATTCATTAACTACTTCTGAAAGAGTAAAAAGAAGCGCAAAATAAATTCAATTTTTGTTTATATGCAAACTCCGAGCTTCAGGCATGATAGTTTCTATTGGAACTGTCGGGAAAATTAAATTTGGAAATGTAATCTCAGAAATTGAATGCTTGTGTATCGGTCGGAAATTTTAATTTTCGTAGGTTCTGTCAGAACTAAGCAGAACCTGTCTTTTTCTCTCACTACATTGAAATTCAATAATTTATATTCTGGGCAAAATAATGGCTGCTACGAGTTCAATTTTATATAAAACAACACTTGTGGTATCCAATTGAGAAGAAAATTCCACTGTTTCATCATATGACCGGAAGTGAGTTATAAGTGTTTCATTGTCTAAATTGCTTTCATTTCAAATAGCTAACCCTACAAATTAATGTATGGCTCCGTGTACAATAATTTCTTCGTCACCTTGTAAAAGGAAGAAGTTTGAGAAAATGTACCTTTTTGTTTATCCATTAGTCAAATGAAAGAAAATAATTGAAAATGAAGCTGTGGTCTAAACATCATGTTATATAAAACACGGTTCGAAAAGTTCATTTTTCAGTGCTGTTAGTTTTTTGTAATTGGGAAGATAGATTTGAACAATGTTGAAATGAATAAACGTATCAATTTTCTTTCCTCGAAAGATGCTAACCTTGTTAGCGAAACGCGCGTCGCAAAAGTATCAGTTTGCTGTTAGGGTAATTGATCTCTAAGAAAAGTTTCAATGTTGAAATGTTCGAAATGAATTGAACGAAGCAATCAAACGATAATTCAAATATATTGAAAGATTTTTCTTGTTGGATTTTTGAGTATTTCAATCTGATACAATCTTAAAAAAAAATGAAGATTCAATTCAGAATATAAACTGTAAAAGGGTAGGCTCCCAGCCTAACCCGAAAATTTATTGCGCTGAAATTGTTATTTTATCTGCATGATCCTACCTAGTTTTCTTCCGATCAGAGCAGATTAGTTTTGAAATTTGTCGGCAAGGCCTGCTCCAATAATTCTGAGTATCTTTCCTGTTTACCTTTTTCTTGTGTGAGTCAGAGATGATTGAATGATCTGTTACGCTATGACGTTCCAGAAACAACTCCCTTCCCAGCATATTTTTTTATTCCTTTTCAATTTTCGATAGGTCGTTTCTGTGAAAAGTAACAAATAATATTTTATCCATAACTCTAACGTTCTCTCGTTAACTCCAGTTTCAACGTATCCTCACTATTCCATGAGCAACCAATTTTTCTCAACGTCAATATCGGGAAGAATGACCAAAAAACTAGACATACCTGATTTTATTCAAATACAGAAAAAATACGAAAATTCTTATTCAACTTCAGAGAGTTGATTTCATAGAGGATGTATGCATTTTCGACCCCCTGAATATGGAGAAGTCTCAACTGATCCTAAAATCAGTCTCTGAAAATTTCTGCAGATATTTATGTGGTATCCCATATACACAGTAATGATGGAATAAAACACATGGAAATGTTTCCAGAAATCCCTTGATGTTAAAGATTATATATGAATGTTTTTCTATATCACCCTGAAAATTTTATAAATGCTGATGAGCATTTTTCTGTTCCTGTTTTATTTTTTCTTCAGAAAAAGTTTGAGAGTAACTGAGTTACAAATTATTCGACATTCTAGAATATTTTCATGAACAGGAAACAGAATTAATGATCGTTTGGAGTCTGGACGTGGATTCGAAGACCGCAATGTAATTTCATTTGCATGCAAATATCTTCATTCAGATTCTTTCGCAATTGAAACGCTATCGTTCATAAATGAGAATTTCCTTTTCCGTATTACTGTGGAAGTTATCCAATCTGATTCTACAAATTCCGTGTCTTGAAACACGCTAACGTGGATCTTGGTTCCATAATTCGTACACGTGAAATGCATCACATAAAGAAAGTGACGTTTACATTTCGTTTGGATCTTTCGCCCTTGACTAATCTACGATATTTCCCCTCAATGCTAATAAACGATAAAAATGTTGAAGGCTAGACTGCTTTTACAGAGTTTTACAGCGATTAAATGCACTTGACCTTTTAACCGATTAAACTGATCGAAATAAACCGGGAGTATGGCTTACTTTTTAGGTACTATCTCGGGTACTATGTTGTTCCTGTAGCCGATATTGATGTTTCCTGAGTTTACATGTATTCCCACCTTCACCAAGCTCAATCGACCAAAATGAGTGCATTTCCATAACATTCAAAATATTGCTTTAAAGCAAACGCTATCGTGTATAATTATTTAAGATAAAATCCCTCAACCCGCGTTCTCGGGATTTTATCAAATTATCATACACTCAAGTCATTTACTAACCAAAATTACGAAAATCATGGAAGTGCAGCTCACATTTTAACCGATTAAACTTGGTGCACTCGGGATATAACCCACAATAATTGCTCTTCGACCATTTCCTCATGATCAATCCACGTTGATTTGGTGGAGTATCACCTTTGTGATAATTATGTTTATTCATTCATTTCAGAATCAGCGAATTTCACATGAGTCATCTGTATACATAAAATCTAGTCGAAAAATATAATAATTGATTCATGAATAAACTGGGGGATCACATAAACTGAAATTTCGGTTTCTACGTGGTATAGGGGAGTGAATGAATCACAACTTATGCGATAAAATGTTGTTTATGATATAGTTACATGGGCATCAATCTGAAATAAGGGGTGCAACAGAATTCTTTCACGAAAAATGTGATAAAGTTGGTTGAACATGATGGAAATAATAAAATATATAAACGACTACTCAGAACCTGTTATCCAGAACGTAAACATCCTATAATTGGTTGAGTATGATTTAGAAATAGCAATAGAAATATCTCATTAATTTCGAATACTTGAATCAATTAAATGTGATCAGACCGTTGAGAACACTACAAAACAAAATTGTCAAGTGTATATTCAAATTATACTACCAGGAACCTACAGTCAACGTATACAAACCGAAACGACTTCTAGATACTTCCTCCCTTCATAAACTCAAAATTGGTTTTCAAACCTATTAGTAACCATCATAACCATTCTATAAAGCATTCGATCAATTTGTCAGTTACGAAAATGAAAACAAGTATGGGTCAACAATCAATTTATTTTCAAGGCATAAAATATTATAACAAATTACCAAATTATTTGAAATCTTGTGGCGAACTGAAATTCAAAAACGATTTGAAAAAATATTTATTATCGTAAGTTAGACTTTTTTGTTTGAAAGTAAAATTTTACTTTTTGCACACTTGTGAATTTACATAGGTAAGTGATGTTTGGAAGTATTCCGATTTCATTACTCTATTTTTTTTCCATTCTTTATTTATATTATTGTACTTTTTTCCCTACTCTAAACATAATGTATGTTTCTTGGGAAATGAATAAATGAATATTCTTTATTCTTCACAAATTCGGTATACAATCCCAACGTTAATCGTTAAAAACACATTCAGATCGATAAATATAGTACAGTATACAATTGAATATACACTGCTTTTCCTCAATGCCCCCCTTCTTTCATTCCTTGAACAGGTCAACTTAAAAAAAGAAATTTAAGGATGATGAAATTCATGCAAAAATACTGTTACGTACGTACTGTTCAAGTAAACCGAGGTGAGTTGCTAAGCACTAGCCAATAGAATCGTTTGTAACTCGATAGCTGAACTCGGTTTACTTGAACCACAGTTAACTGGAGTATGTACAACTGGCCTTCGGTTCGTTTTTTACGTTTGGTATCAGAGGTCAGAAAGTTATTATTTCAAATCTCGACAATCGAGTTCGATGATCGATGATGAATGCGAAAGCAGAGATGTTAGTCATATCTTCGGTAAATACGAAAGATGCCTTCATTCCTTCGGGTCAAGACATATGTACGAAAAAAAAAAATAGGCCACTAAGTTGATGAGTGGTTGCTTCTACATGCGAAGCGGAAAAAGATTCGAATTCTTATATCGTCTATTCTTAGAGTGAATTAGAATACCTGTTTAGATACGTAACTGCAATATGCATGAATGTATGGTAAAATTCACCAACAGACAATTTTGTAAGTCAGATACCGTATTTTTCATTATTCGGGAAGTCAATCGAGAAAAAAATACATATTATCAGCTGAAATTCCCCATTGCGATTTTTCGAAAGCTAATTTGCTTCCTTTCCTCGAATCTTGTAATAATTCGGGAGTGAGTCTTGCTGTCAGTTTATGGCACCAGCGTAAAAAATCAATCAATACTTCTATGAGATGTTCATTATGACATAATCTACTTCGAGTTGAACTTCATAGGTCAACTTCCTCCTTCACGAAAAACATGAAACATTGTTCCCCATAATAGTTTAACAGAAAACAATTACGAATGAACAATTCCAAACATCGTTTTCGGGTGGGAGGGAACTCAGCAATGAACTTTGAAATTTTTTCGAGAAACAATTAGACATTATAAATCGAATTTTTATTGTACCATATAACCGAAAAAAAAAAAATGGAAAAAAATCTCAGTATTTTCACTTTTGAATCGTCATTCAATATCTTCCACTAGCTCCGAAAATAACTCAATGTCTCGGTGCGATTTCTCATTCATGGTCGTTACAAGAACCTCAATGAAAGATTCTGTTGCGTTATGCAACGGATATATTCATTAGATTATCTCATGCAATGGAGGGCCCTAGGCTTTAGACTTTGTAGAGAAATTATATCGATGAAATAGTATCAAATTAGTCGGTAATTATTGTTCCACGAGTTAAAAAAAAAGAAGATATGGAATTTACTGAAACATTCGTATTATGAGTGGCAAGGTGACTGCAAATTCACCCATGGAGAAAACAGGAGGCCTAGTGGAATATTTCATATGTTCGAAAGTGTATGACTTATGGTGTTTAACATCAGAGTTGACCCTCTATCTATCCGTCCTTCTGTCTGATTCGAATCATTAATATTATGTGACGTTCTACTCTCACAATCGTCGGCACTAAAATATTTTTTTGCATCGACAGTGAAGGTTTGAGTTCCCAAGTCACCCTAAAATATGCGGTTCCAATTCGGAACATATCAACGGATGGTCAATCATCTTTCTGGCCACAAAAATCATTACCTTTTTTCCTAATAGTACGGTATAATTTTAAAGGAAAGGAGAAAAAGGAATTGAAAATCAAATTGAATTGTTAATGTGAACAACATATTGGTCATATCATCGAATGAACGATTGCATAATCTTATATTGGTTGAATATTGTACTCCCAGCAAAATGGCTGGTTTGAAATGTCGATGAAACATCAATAATGAATAGAATTATAACTGATATAATTTTCGACTTGAATAGCGGTAGAAAATGAATTATGATCTTGATATTGGTGGTACAATATTTAACCCCATATTCGGGAATTTCATTATTTTTGTAGAGGAAAGGTAATTCAAAAGTACGTCACATATTATGTGAGCAACTTATGTGGCGATATGACCACTTGAACTTTCTACCTCCAGTTGAATAAAAGACTTAGGGTGCACTGATGGAAAACATTTTGTGGTGGATACTGATTGGGCGTGTTCCATTCAAAATGAAGTGTTTTTCAATGAACGCAGAAACTTTTCGTAGTAGATCAGAAGTCTACCATTCTTTCCTCGTATAGATTCCAATTTAATTTTCTGATTCATAAGTTCTTGAGTTAAACATAATACACGAGGGGCCTACAATATATTATTCAATATCCCAAGTAGCACATCATATTGTCTGAACACCGAAATCAGATTGGTCCAATATAGATACATCGTAAGTGAAAAGTTGATGTTGAACTTATATCAATCAATATTGAGAAAACGATATCTCATCATGAATATTGGCTCAATATTGACAATGAATTTCAACTGCATTTTATAAGGTTCGATATTGATAATATATGGGTTTGATAAATAATTATTACTAATATCCGAATCACTATATCAGGTGATAATGAATAATATCAGTTTAACAACATAGATATTTCAATATTGTCTGCATATTTTGTATATACTCAATTTTCAACATTGAAGTCTAATGTATATTCGACATTGTTTAGGAGCGTATATTAAAATATTGTATTATCACATTAGGTGGCATATGGGCATGATACTGCAATATAGATATGCGAATTCTGATATTGCTTGAATATTGTTTCAACAGTAAAATGGAAAAATTCAAATAGTCATTTTAGAATCACAACCTGAAAAGGGTTATCGGGATTTTGAAAGTGATCACTTAATGTATTCAAACATATATCAATATCGGTAACGCAATATTCATCACGAACTATTCCTAAAATTCCTAAAATTTGGAAAAATTGAAATATCATCATGTGGTGGATTTCAATACCAGAAAATTACGTCCAGAACATTTGGCACAGCAAGTTTGATATTCCAAATTGCCATCACATAAGACAGTAATACTTCAGTGTTTTTTTCGAATATATTTCATTGTTACTTGAGTTTCTTACATTTTAATGTTGTCTCGAACATAACTAACTTGAAGAACCACCAAACTCCTTCCTATGAACAAGTCTCTCCGTGCCGTAGAGTGTATAGTGGTCGGCAATATTATTTCTAATCTGAAGGTCGTGAGTTCAAACTCCGCAGCAGCCAGAGTTTTTCCCAGGTTAGTATTCGGTTAGTTAATGTGGATGAGTGAATTTTTCAAGTTGACTATTCGATAAAAGAGATAAGATTAATCCCGAATATTATAAAAAAATTATTGAGTGACATCAATCGAATATTTTCTTTCGTCGATTTATCATTAACAATATTGCACCTATATAGTTGAAACGATATATCCTTACATTTGTTTCGAATGTTGATCTGATATCGCCAAATGTTCACATTTTTTTGGGGCCAATATTATATCTACAGTATAAGGTGAATATCCCCGTAATATTGAACCACTATTGGTTTAATATTTTTGTACTACTCGGGATATGACTGTTATGACTGTTACTGGAGCGTTATCTGATAGTTGTCTAAAATGACATTAATAATGACAGTCATAACTGTCATTTGTTGGATATATATATATTATATCGCTTTCGAAATATTTTTGCGTTTATATTTGTCGGGAGCAGTATAGAAATAAATATTCAGGTTTGAGATACCATACATAACACAAATACTCTAATAGCCGTATCATATATGGCTTTCACAATTTTCCAATCATTATTTTGAGGATACTCATGTATGTATTCACATGAAATGAAACACTCTGAGTCATATATAATAAAATCGTTGAGTTATGGAATGTATAATTGGAGTGCACACATTTGTTCCCTGATGCATAAAATTTAGGTTATACTACCGTTGGAAGCCGGAGAGGGTGATGAAGTCATTTTCGGTTTCATGAAGACAATAGTTCCAGTCGAAATGATTGAACTGTTGAAATTATTATTTCCGACTCCATTATTATAATGCAAAAGGAAGATGAAGTGACCATGACCAACCAATAAGTGTATGATTGTGTTATCCAGCAAATAGTTTTCGACGCAGCAATATACAAATTCTATGATTAATGACTCATACGGAATATTCACCACTGTAATGATTGGCTATGGATGGTTGCTGGTAATAAACCACGATATATTTTTGACCTCATCGGAGCTTTCGAAACTTTCAAACCAAAATTCATCTGCGAAAAATTGGACATAATTTCCTTTACATCAGTGAATTCGATCAGGCGTGATAGGTGAAAACTAGGGTGAGAACAAAGTAAACATTCTCAAGTCAGCGACAAACCAAACTCCGTACTTCACTGGGGGAATTTTGAGTTCACTTATGTCTTCCCCTCCTCTGTAGATGGGTGCCAATAAGACGAGTCCGAAATAGTTATATTTTTTTGTTGATGCAAGCGCTTACTTTACCTGCATAAATATTTTTTGGAATCTAATTGACGATGATCACTGAGGATTGGTAGTGGTTCAATTTACTATTGTCTAAACTCTAAACTATCAAACTCCTATAAAAAGAGTTCAAATGCAACGTTCCGACCTTGAATTCACCAAGAACTGAAGTTTGAACTGCAAGTTGCGCCCAGGAAAAAGATTAATACAGAAAATTGTTGAAAATTCTATAAGATTCTTCTTCTTGAGCGTTACAATGAGCTTGAACCCAGCTTTCATTCCGAGTGAGTAAGCGGTCTTCAAACACGTTTTATAGGAAGTGAAAACTTTAAACAATGAGAATAATTAAAACCACTCAATATATTCCTTTGTTCTCAGAGTTCCGCCAATGAAAGAATTGATTACTATTTTTAATTCTTGTATGATTTTTTTGGAGAAAACGTTTGACACTACCGTGAAAAACTGAAGAGATGAATTGATTTTTAGTGTTCTGAAAGCAACTGAGGTCGATATTTGAAATTTATTGTGTTTTATAGAAACATTTTGAAATTATTTTGTATATAATTGAATCTACATATCCAACCATTTTTTATATATCTCCACGTTGAATATACCTCCATCATCAATGATTCACAGTTTTCTAGCTTTTTATCAGTCATCACGATTACTGAATGTCACACCATAAATTTCTCTGTCCGTGTCTGGAATGAGTTTCTGAAATATAGCATTACAACTGATATCTGATTACACTGTGAATTAGTGGCATTATTGAAGGACTGATATTGTATTCGAGCAAACTGCTAATTTCGAATTGACATCAATTCACAATACCATTAAAAATTTCTAGAGCACGATAAGGTTCCAATTATTGGGTACCTACGATGGTATCATTCATGGAATTTAACTAACTCTCTATAAATTTTCATCCATTTAATTTTTGTGAAACCCACGAATAATTTTATATCCCTTCATTGTCGCGTTTTCATAACAATGATTACTTTTCACCACAATAATTTTGCAATCAGTTGTGAGATCTATATTATTTTTTATCTGCTTGTGCAGTATATGAGAAAACTCTTTTATGAAAATATGGGTGACATGAAAGAGAGTAGATACTAAATGTTGTGTATCTCGGTAAACATATTCGGGTCTCAGGCGATTGTATGAAAAATGAATTTTGAAATAGAGAAATTCGAAAAAGAAAGTCGTTAACTCATTTGTGGTTTTCATAGAGATGAGCGAGGTTGTATGGGAAAAAATACGAGCTACTTTTTCCTAAATACAATCGGATATTTCCAATATATATTTCGGTGCTGAAATCCACATATGAGAAGAGTATTCCAGGAAAGATTGGATTTCTGTCTCATAAATTGTCTGGTGCTAATGGCATGTGAAGATTTTCTCAGTACGAAACAGAAAAGTTATAGTTCTGAAAAGCGCTTTTAGCAATTATTTCAGCATGATTTGAAATGATTTCGTTGGAACATTCATCACCGACATCAATTCATAATACTTGGTACTATCAAGTCAGTGATAACCTTGAGGAATCATTTTTTGGCTTCCTTCTCAATCAGATATTTAGTCCAGAAAATGAAGCTGAAAAAATGGTAAATCCTCTCAATTTCTTCGTCCAGCACCGATTTGGGATTAGGCTTATTTCACCCTAAATGTTGTTTTTTTTATCGTGCCGTTGAACGCTTTTTGTTTTCCAGGGGTGAAAACTACCCATTTTTATCAAAAATTAATTATAAAATAACATTAAAAACCTAAATATTGGTTGAAATAGTTGAATAATGATTGTTTCATGCTTAAGGATACAATTTCATTATCTTTCAACCTACCCTTGTTGAAAAGTACCCTTGAAAACATTGAAATTTTTATAATATGTCTTCGAACTTCAGAATACACTGGTGAGATATCAAAGAAATATACACTCACACACGCATACACGTGAGCAGATGTTTCTTCTTCTTTGTCTTCCAATATGATTGGAAAAAGTGGAACATATAAGGTATAACGGCCGAATATACCGGTTATGTAGATTACTACGCTCCGCAGTGGTTGATTCGAATTTTCCAAAAAAAAAAACATCGGTTTTTTAAACAAAGCTCCTTCATTTTTGGTGATAGAAATTTTTTTCAGAAACGATTTTGTAAAGCTTTTCAAGAGCTAAAAGCATTTTTTTTTGTTTTTTTAGCTAAAAGACTATGTGGATTAAATTACTTACGATCCCATAATTTTCAAATGGGGAGGGGTGAAGTTCGATCGTAAATGTAGGTGTTAAACCGCTATATGTCGCCGAATATTGACTGTACAAAAAATCAGCACACAGGGAAATTTTAGTCATTAAAAAAGCTACAATTTAGTACTGTAACGGTTTTTCGTATCTTCAGTATTTTGGGGGATATTTTTTTAAAAATTGAGCATTGCATTTTATAAAGTTATAATACGGTAACCCGACTGATTTCAGCCAGCATATGCTGGAAGTAGATTGAGCGAGCACAAGTAATTGGTCTCAGACATGCTGTAATCGAACTTTTCGGATACTTACTTTTGAATACTATCATTCAGTTAACTGAAGGCTTCGTGTAATAATTTTATATTACAGGAAAGGTCAATAATTTTTATAAAACATCTGCCTTCGTGTAACACCTGATTCGGATCACTAATGTGAAACTATCGAACGTCACTATCTACAAGTATATCAAACATCACTACTCAACAATTACACAGTATGATACTGAAACAGATTGTACAACAACATCTCCCCTTCAGCCGAAGTTACTTATTCAGAATTTTTGATGATTACTCTAAAATTTCATTATGAAATCTTTATATTTACTAGGGAGAGAAATAACACGTTTATCGGTTCATGAGACTGAATCATCAGAACATTCGATATTGGCTTGTGGATTGGCAGATTCATTATCGTATATATTTCTGTCCTCATCTACATTACCATCGTTTCTTGAAATCCTTAACTGTATGCTGTTCCTCCTATATTCGGTACCAGTCTGATCTTTTACAATGTATAATCGAAAAGTATCAACTTTTTCACAAGGAGTTTTGGGGATGAGTTCAACAGAGTTGAGCCAGAGTTGAGCCAGAGTTGTAGTCATGTTTTTTCTACTGAACATCCGAAACCACCTATGGAAGTCATAATTTGCACTTCTCAACTCCTCTGTTCGAAATGGAAGTTCTACTTTGGAGAATAAAGGACGGTAGAGGGCTAATTTTGGAGTTTTCACAAATCATATGTGAAGTAGCAAATACTGCCAAGTCTCCACTTCGTCAAGATGAGACCTAGGGGTTGAGGAGACTTAAACCTCAGCACCAAGTCGGGAAGATGTCTTGAGAATGGCTCCAAACTTCTACTGTGTTTTCTTATTGTTGACGAAATCGTAAAAAAAGTTTTTTCGGCGACTTCAAAAAGTTGTTTCACCGAAACTGCCATCAGTATCTGTTGGCAATTTCCTTCAGCGTTTGGTGGTGTCGATAAGCTTGATCACCAGTTTTGAAGTGGTTGTCTTACAACTTGTTTTCTTTTCCATAGACCAGAGCAAAAAAGGACCACGTATTTCGGCAAACAAATTTATTGAACAATTGCTATATCATCCTTAGAGTTCAAGCAACCGCATTTTTATCCGAATGCTTGATTAAAAAAAAACGGTTTCCTCTCCGACATATATTCGACTTGCCATTACCCTGAGTATAATATATTATAATACACCAGTAAATCTCAGCTCTGATTACATTGGTATGTGATTCACTCCATGAACAAATTATTTCACGGCTGTTTTGCATGTGTATGACTTCCTTCCACAATTTACGATCTCATTATTCAGATTCAGAGTATTCAAAAGAGGCCAGCCGGAGACACTTCCTTGTCGTACGCATAGGAAAGGTTTTTCTCCATTAGATACGAAGTAGATCGTGGCACGGACAATAGAAAATGTGAATCATGTCTATGCAAAGCTGTCGTAGACTCAAGAAAGCTTGAAATACTTCGATTCGTTTGTTCATTCATACTTGCTAGACTTGTTGAACGTTGTTCTTCAATATAAATTGCTCACTTAAGACGTCGGTGAAAGGTTTTCATTATCAACTAACAGAAATGTTAGGTGCGGTAGGTAAAATCGTAAAAATGCCTTCCGAGTGTGTTGGAAGTGTGTTCGGTGGGTTATTATTAGCAGAACGAGGATTTTGGGGCAGATTTATATGCTTCAATACTGAATTGTTGTCGGAATTTAGAAATTTCATCAGCACGGTCCAGAAAGTGAAAATTTTATCACAGTTATCCTGCCCAGTCCACGTGGTTTATACATACATATATTTGATATTGATAATAACAAGATAAATTTGTAGTGTTTCATCATTTATATGGATATTTCATATGTGTAGTAGTCACTTTATCAGTTGAGCATGTTGTTGTAACTATTGGTAGAGATGAAATACGCTCATACCAAATTGATATTTTTTGCAACTCATACGCGTTTCGCTAACAAAACATTTTCAGAGGAAAAAACTGATACTGAATATACAGACTATGGTGAGCTATTTATATACTGAACTATACAAGGTTGTGCAAAAACTACCTGCAAAAATTTTCTTGGTCCGATATGGACTTCGTCTGTTAACTACTAATTATTCTAGTTTATTTCTCAACGATAAACCTGAAAGCGCTCTGAATGGGAAATGCTTTTTATCACCATTCAGTTTCCATTTCATTTTGCTATTCCTAGACTCTCGAATGCAACGAGTAGCCGTGTGTCATGCACATCTTTGAACAGTCTCAGATTGCTTTCATCCTTCCGTATGTCGTGTGTGCATCTTCGAAACGACTTTTTATAGCTCGTTCATTGTTAAGACCTCGACAACTGATTTCTTGAATTTCTCCCCTTCATTTTCCATTTCATCTTTCAGATCACCAATGAACTGTTGTGATTTTCAACATGTTTTTAATGCAATTTCCATACGAACTCACTTCATTAACTCGAATAGTTGTTCCAATCATCTACGGTACTGATGTTCATATGGGATTGATATAAACTTTTTACTACTCTCGTCATTTCGAAAAGACGAAGATTTACGAAGTGTTTCCTTGAATTTACATTCTCTCATCATCTTATCAACTATCTCTGTATTGAAACCTTTCACTTCAGCTACGTACCCAATTGTTGTACCTTTCTTTCTTCAAAGGATATGTTATTACTTATTAACCGATGGACGCATGAAATAGAAAAATGTTGCCCTTTTAGCCCGCTTTATATTTCATTAAATCAATTAAAATAATAAGTAGTTGATAGCGGTTATTGAATAAAATAATATCAACTTTTTATCTAATTTGGATACCAGGCATACGAAACGTGAATCTTTCAACAAAGAGTATTATTTATTCTTAATGTAACTTCTCTCACACAAGTTATATATCTCCCTCTTTTAGAAAACGACGGAAATCAGTTCCGCAAATCCATGTTCCTTCTTAAAAAAAATTAAATCACTTGAAATTCAATTGACTTTTGGTAATGTTGGTATATGAGGTACATGAATAAAATCGTTATTGAAATCATTATATTTGATATACCTCAGAAATCATCTAAACAAGCTATCTGAATTGAAGAAAAAAAAATGGCTTTCGTCCGGTGGTGAATATTATGTTGATGAATGTTATGGTTTTGATTAAGCCTTCAGACTTATTGGTAGAAAGATTGAAATCCTCCGCATAAGATGAATTCTAAATATTAATAATATATAAGTTCTCGAGAACAGAGTCTATAGGCTTTTATGTGAAATGCATTCCAAAACATAACTCCATGTTCAGTTGAATCGATGTTTAAGTCGATGCAGTGGTCAATGATGAAGGTACTTAGAAGAGTTGAATTGGGTGCAGAGCAACCTGGTACAATGAAACTTTTCATGGAATCATCGATAATTCTCCATTGTTAAATTGACATAGGTCCATGTCAGACAATTGATTATCAGATGCGGGATCCCTTCATCATTTGATTTCTCATCCAATTTATTTCACTTCCTCCAGAAAACTATTTTAAGAGTCACAAAATGAACAGTGTTAAATCAAAGCCATAAATAACGGATAACTGTAATGATGTATCAGTTTTCAATATCTACCTACACGTTGAAAAAACTTTCTTGGTTTCGATGCGAATTTGTCATACGTTAGGTGAGGTTTCTTCTGCTGGAAATACTAACCTTGTTAGGGTCTTCGATTTTATACAATTTCAAATATTACACTGAAGGTTGTTTTAATCTCATCGTTCAACCTGTGTCTAGGAAAGCAAAATTACAATCGACATACGTGTTTTTCACACTGGAAATGTTGCTTTCAGCATATTCCATTGAATAATCATATTGCTACTGGTAGGAGAGACAAGTTTTGATGTCCTCTGGAAACGGATCTGATTACCTATACTCTCGGAATGTTTTACTTTGTGTAGTTATAACCTGTAGTTGCCCTGCAGATTTCTATGGTGGTTTCATATACAAACCTTCGATACGAATACACGTATTCTTCCCAAGCAAAGATATCCAATTGTTTTTTATTGCCATACCATCTATATCATATAAAATGTCTGCAAACTTCAACCTATCATTTATTGGTCAAAAAATCATTGATAAAATACATTGGGTACACAGAACCAGAATTCAGATTATTTAAATACCACTACTGATACGTTTCGGACTAAACGACATGATCTGGCCACTGGAAATTACTACTAAAAATTTTTCATCCACAATCAATCTCAAATCTGCCTTTTCTAACTTTTCTGGTGAGGAAGTGACCAAAAATTTCTCACTGGGAAAATGATAAGGGAAAAATGTATTTCCTGACCTCTTCTAAAACTTTCCAACCTCTTTGTCTTCTATTCGAAACTTTATTTAACTCAAGAAAACACGTAGTGCTTAGATACCTGCCAACGTGTACCCACTCGAAAACCAAGCTAATCGGCATTATAATTACGACACACTATCTCAGTACCGAATTTACTTCCTCACAACCCCAATGCTCTTTAATAACTGAGGCCTCAGTTTTCAGAAATGAAATGTTACCACTGAATCAGCCATTTTCCGAATAGTATCTGTTATCACTAATCATGGCTATTCAAAATGCCTCCAATATTTCAGTTTGCAATCCGAGTATTGCGTATCTGCAGCAACTTCTCTTATATTATCGTTATGCCAAATATATTCATTGAATTGAAACCAGAATATTCATATTATCAAATATATTTTTCACCTCTACCTAGTTAAATAACATCTAGCAATTGAGAACTTTTTTTGGATGTTTCATGATATTTGTCTTTTTGTAATGCTTTTTCAGAACAAGAATGTATTGATTTCAATCTTACTTTCACCAACATTTTTCTCTGGAGAGTATCCGCCTTGGTATATAATATACTGTTCTGGCGTCGAAACTACAGCAGGTATATACAATCGATATATTCTTCACTCATAGAGGAATAATACTGTCATCATCCTCATTCAATATTACTATATTTTTTGTATATCTAGATCGGTTTCACTTGAATTACTTGAATATTATATGGCAAATCATGAGCAAATGAAAGTATGGAAAATCCGCATAGAATCCAAGAAAGTTTTCAGCGTGTAGGTATGTATTAAAAACTGATACACCATTGCATTTATGGGTTATCAATGGCTTCGATTTCGCAATATACGTTTATCTTGTGACTTTAGAATAGTTTTCTAGAGCAAGTGAAATTAATTCGATGTGAAATGAAAAAAGATCCCGGATCTGATAATAGAATTGTCTGACATATCTATTACTCTACTACTAACTAACAATGAAAAATTCTTGATTATTTTAAAAAAGAGAGTATCAATTCACCAAGTTACTTTCCACCACATTTCACTTTTATGGGTACCTTCATCATCGATCACTGCTTCGACTGAATATCGAATTCATAAATTAAAATAGAAAAAATTCATAATATGACATTACTGGAAGTTATTTTCCGAAAAGCTTCCCATGTACTAATAATTTCACCACATACTCGATAGGCACTGAAGAAAGAAAATGCAGTGATTTAAATGTATATGGGCCGTATCGATACCATAACATTCATCAACATTATATTCACCAGCGAACTGATTCTGTATTCATTCTCGTCCATTCAAACAGCTCGATGATAGCTTCTTTCGATGATTTCAGAAATATTGTTCTTCAAAAACGCTTTTGTTCCCTCAGCTTATCCACCAACATTATTGATAGTCAATTGGAACTCTAATGGTTTATAGGAAACATGTTTTTTTGTGGAACTGATTTTTGACTTTTCCAAAATGGGGAGATAAAACTTGAACGAAAGGAGTAACATGAAAAATAATACTCCCTATTGATAGATTCGCGTTTCTTCTGCTTTATATCCAAAGGTGTATATTTTATTCAATTACTCTTCTGTTTATTTTATTCAGTGATTTTTCCATATACTTAATCTGTTATTGTGTTTTTTATATATGATAGTGTTCAGTTATGCTGTACAAATGTACCTGTATATACCGTAGTCAGTAAACATCCATCTATCTATCTCTCTATACGAATAGAGTTTTTTGTAACTTCTCTCATATGTTACGAAATTAAATTCATCTCTTCGTCTTTGTTTTATTCCCACTCGAATTCCAATTGAAAAATCCCGTCATCGTATCATAGTCATAGCCAAACATAATCAAATTATGAGGCTCTGATTGCGAATTTTCCACTGTTGTTTTGGTATTTTCTTCTTGAATCTATAACTTTATTCATTAGGACTGCGATGAAAAACTTGAATTTTTTGTAGAGATAAATTACCCCAACGCCAAACTTATATCACCTGCACTCGACGCGCGTTTCTTTAAGCAGATGTGTATTTTCAGGAGAACCTAGGACTGATAGGAGGATCTGGAGGTGACGAATGGGACAACTTTGGTGGTTGTTTAGTGATTCATATTACGAATGAAAACTGAAGTGTCTGGAGACAAAGATTCTATTCGCAGTTCAGCATAAGAAGAGATTATGCCTTGAGCCTCTGAACATAGCGTGACTCAAACCTGAGGAGGAGACATTGCCAAAATATACATTTGCTTCGGTGAAACCTTTTTCTCCACTATTCAAGGTTTTTTCCGTTCATAATCAACTAGATTTCATGTGAGATTCGAAGTCCCAACGCAAAGTTTCTACCTATCTTTCGTTGCTATGTCTCACCTTCACATTATCTTGAATTCTGATACATATATTTTGAAGAGGTAATAAATATCATTTGATTTTCATATAACTCGAATTTCTCGAATAAGTATCTTGATTGTGCGTCAAACACAGTTTCTCTATCATTTTTATCTTATCCATAGCGGTCGATCATTTTCTGAAGCTCTGGGGTGAGTCTGTATTGACGAAGGAAACCTGATGTTGAAAACTGCAAAATAGCCAAACATGTTAACAATTGGGTCTCTTGTCCTTCCAATGTTTGGAAAGATTGGAACTGTATATTATCATCATTATTTCGTTATTATTTTTTATATTTTTTCTCTGGTAGTATATATATATATATATGTGTGTGTGTGTGTGTTCGGATAACTTCGAATCCATCAACACCCAACCCCCTAGTTCACAATCTCTCCGAGACCCCTCTGGACAAAAATGCCCACAACATTTTACCCAAAGGTTTCAATTTCTCTATCACTCCCACTTCAATTCCAACCGAATCACTCATCACCCAAATCAAATCTGCTATCACTCACCTTCCTGAAATGATGGCTGACGAAACCCGACAAGACATCGCCACCACTCTCAGGAGGGCAAAACTTCCCAAATCCAATATCACACCGGCAGAGAGACATTCTCTCAACAGTCTCCACAACAACCCAGACCTGATCATCCTCCAAGCAGACAAGGGCAACGCCACAGTTATCCTCAACACGTCTGACTATGTTGATAAAATGAGTAAACTACTCGATTCACCTGAATATCAACCCACCGACAGGGACCCAACGACCTATCTTGAGAAGAAAACCAGGACCCTCATCAACAACTCCAATATCCCTACCGAAACCAAGAAAGCTCTCATCCCTCGGGAAAAATCCTCACGCACACCCCGCATATATGGTCTCCCAAAAATACACAAACCCAATGTTCCTCTTCGCCCCATTGTCAGTGCTTTCGGTTCTCCAACACAAAACCTTGCTAAACACCTTGCAAATACTCTCCAACCCCTTGCAGAACAGTCCTCGTCATATGTACGGATTTCATTCCACTTCATTGAAATCCTCAAAAACCTCAATATCCAACAGACTGACATCCTTGTGAGTTTCGACGTAGTGTCCTTATTCACATATATCCCTGTATCAGATACATTGAACATTCTCGAAACCAAACACCAAATTTCCAAAGGCACCCTCAACCTCATTAGTCACTGTATGTCCAGTACATACTTCCTATTTCGAAGTACCTTTTACAAACAAGTAAAAGGCGCTCCCATGGGTTCTCCCCTCTCACCAGTCCTTGCGAACCTTTTCATGGAAGACTTCGAAACTAAAGCCATTGACACGTTCGACCACAAACCCTCTTGCTGGTTCAGATACGTAAATGACGTTTTCGTCATATGGCCTCACGGCTCCGAAACTCTCCATAATTTCCTTGATCACCTCAACGACCTCCACCCAAATATAAAGTATGTAAAATTAACTCCCCTCCATTCTTAGATGTCCTCATCACAAAAACCAATGACTCCTTCACCCACACGGTCTATAGGAAACCAACACACACAAACCGATACCTTAACGCAAACTCCCACCATCATCCAGCACAAACCAATTCCGTTGTAAATTCCCTCATCCACAGATCTATCAACCTCACTGACCTCCACAACAAACCACAGGAACTAGCCCAACTCAAATCGAACCTTGCGGAACTCCAAGTTCAGTAACATGACACCAGGTCTGACATATATTTTCCTGAAACTGTCTTACCTCAGTTTCAGAAAAATATATGTGAATCTCTATGACACCAGGTCTGAGTGTCATGATGTTGAACTTGGAGTTCCGCAAGGTTCGATTTTGGGGCCACTGATTTTTTTATTTTTCATTAATGACCTTCCTGTACATGTTACAACTAAAATGATGATTTTATACGCAGATGACACATCTATAAGTGAAGAAGCTCGAACACCAGAAGAGCTCCGAATGAAACTAAATATTGTTGCAGACCATTTCATAGTTTGGTATAATTCTAACAAAATCATTGTAAATGCGAGCAAAACAGTATCAATACAGTTTTTTGGAAAAAAGTCACAAAACTTTCCTTTAAATGTTTATGTTAATAATGAGTCCATCAGACCATTAGATTCAACAAAATTTTTGGGAACTTGGGTTGATCATAATCTCAACTGAAAAAAACATATCGAGCATATGTGTAAAAAGATAAAAACAAATTTCTATGCCATGCTACAACTCAAAGGAATTCTAGATAGAAAGTCTCTCATTGACATATATTATGCTTTGATCAACTCTATCGTATCGTACAATATATCCTTATGGGGAAGTAGTAGTGATATCAATCGAGTTTTTGTCTTACAAAAAAGAGTGATACGAATGATTTTTGACTTAAAGTGGAATGAATCCTGCAGGCCAACCTTCATAAAAAGCTGTATATTATAATAGTTTCAGCTCTCTACATATACAATTGTCTGATTTACGTGAAGAAAAATGAAAATAGCTTCGAAACGACTTCGCGATGGTACAGTTATCCCACAAGAAAAGGTGAATCAATAAGGCTCAAACAAGATAAAACTAGTTTGTATGAAAAAACTCCTTCATATGCTGGATCAAAGTTTTTCAATTGTCTACCTCCTTGTGTCAAAACACAGACAAACTTTAACAAATTTAAGAAAGAACTGAGATCATTTTTACTTCAAAATAGTTTCTATTCAGTCTCAGAATATTTAGAGAAGAAGTGGTAGGTGTCATTTTTATTAATTTGTTTAGATATTGTGTACGAGTAAGTGTAAGTGTGATGTGAATATGAGTGTATATTGAAAATGTATATCTCATGTTTGAAGTATATTTTAATATAACATTGTCTGTATGGAGTCTATTTGTATCCATATTATGTATGTATAATTTAACAACTTTCAAATGACGATTCCTATATAACTTTTGTGATCTATGGTTAATAAATAGATTGAATTGAATCAAATCAGTCCTTCTTCAAAATGGATTCACAGACCATCAAATTGACAAATCCATCCGCCGCCATCAAACTTCTCCTTCCATTCCCAGAGACCCAACCGACAACAACGTTCTCCACAAAGCTTTCCTTCCCTACATCAAAGGAGTTACTGACAAAATCAGCCGAATTCTCAAAAAACAGGACATAAAAACGATATTTACAGCCAACAATAAAATCTCCACATTCCTCCGCTCCCCCAACGAATCACAGGGTATATATGAAATACCGTGTTCTGATTGCCATAGAACATATGTAGGCCAGACCAACAGACGTGTGACAAGTAGAGTATACGAACATCAACTTGCTGTCAAGAGACAGGACTTAACATAGACTTTGAGAACACTAAGACCATCGCCACAGCAAAAACACTACAAGCTCGTATAATTCGTGAGGCCATCGAAATCGAGAAGCTACCTTCCTGCTTCAATAAACGTGACGACGATCAGAGACTTCCAACTGCATGGAAACCCCTAATTTCCAGATGCCCAGTCCCCACCAAGACATCCGACGGTGCTATAGCAGCACCCGCTGCTATAAATACCACCCAACATCCCTTAATACCTCAGTTCGATCTAAGGAGTAGGCAGATTGAGACCTTAGAAAGAATTCGTTACGGGACCTGGGGAGTAGGCAGATTGAGACCTCAGCGTGAAGTCACATTTACTCTTGAAAATGGCTCCAAAATCGGAGCCGAAACGTTGAGAACAAAACTCCAGGCGCGGTTCAACCCGAACTCAACAACAATATATATGTATATATATATATATATATATATATATATATATATATATATATATATATATATATATATATTCCTATTGGATGGAACAAAGTTTTTTATTGATACTGTAAGTTCATACTGAATTACTGATGGTATTCGATACATGATAAAAATCGTTATCGTATAGTGAAATTTCTAACCCAACTACAAAATGTGACGTGTACATAAGATGATTATGTATGAAACGTTGATGAAAATAATAGAAATCTTTGAACTAATTGAAATATTTTGTAGAGATCAGTCAACCAAACACAAAAATTATATTATGTGCCCTCAACGCGCGAACCGCTATAAAGGTTAGCATCTTCAGGGAAAGGAAACTGATAATGGGTGCAAATAATATCAGTTTGATGTTAGGGTAATTTCATCGATCATAAGAAGTGTCATTTTCTACACCAAATGTTCCAATTTTGACGTTTTTTTGTGAACTGGTACTTGATTTTTTGGTTGGTGTGAGGAACACGAACTGGAATATTTTGTTATGGTGATGTCAGATGATTTCATAATTTTTTTCCATTTCATTGTTATAAGAGTAATAACATACCTTTATAGCTAATGTAATTATCATGTACTATTTTGTTCCATTCAGAAATTAATACTTTTTACCCGAATTTCCCTTCAATTTATATACCTTTATTCTTCAATGGTCACTTGAATCAACGTTGGAATTTTTGAAAATATTACAACAATGTTCTGACTCCGAAGCCGATTGAAACCTCATTTGTACCCTCAGAAAACTAATTTTTTCTCATGCTTTTTTGCATCAATCCGTTCTTAAACGATCAGCAATTATTTTATTCTTCGATGCTTTATAAGATATCACATTCTAGATTTCCATTCGATATTTGAAATACGCAACTTGTTTGTAAATCAACCGACCAACTGAATTTGATGGTTCTCGAGTTTATAATAGCTGCCCTATTAAATAAAAGCCTGTTTACAGTCATCAAAATGGTGCAGGAAGCAGAGAGAAAATATTGGTTACTTGAAGATATAATATTCTCATATTTTGTGTTTCATTCTAATATTTTCTGAAAGAATTATCGTATGAACATTCACTTGCTCTTTCACCACTTCTTCCCTCAGACCCTTTTGATGAGTCTATATTATGTTGTGGTATAAAGTGAACCTGTATGAATCGAAATTATCGAGTTCATACGTGAAATATAGACGAAAGGATAGATAGGACATGAAATTTGTATGAATTCAATATTTCAGTTTATTATTCTTCCTGAAACAAACAATAATATATTGCTGAACAGTATCTAGTGGAAAGATTGGTTTTTATTACTTTTGTGAGAACATTCTCATTTCACCAATCTATGGTAGTGGCCGAGCGGTCTACGGCGCCGTTTTATTTTTATTCTAACTCTCTCACTGCTGGTTTAATCCGCGGCTGGGAAAGAATTCCTCCGATAGGTAATTTCTGGTTGCCCAGATACCGAACCTGGTAGGTGGGATATCTTGATCGAATATCCAAACAACCATTAGCACTTCGGCACCAAAGATAATTAGCCGATCCATACCTGCAGGCTCTGCCATCTGAAATGAAATGGAAGAATATATGTTAACAATCTCTGTTCAGGAGAAATTTTTAATTTGCACGATGATGTGAAAAATATCGCATGCCTGTGCTGTTGACAGTACGACGTGTTCCTATAATTATAACTGATTATTTTATTACTTGTCAAAATGTGACGTTTTTGGCATTTCAACCAATAGTAGCGGGTTATTCTATGGTTATTCTAGCCAATCATTGGGTATTATACCGATTAAACTGCCTGGTCCTTTCGATTGTTTCGATAAAACGTTGTTTACCTTTGAACTGTCAAAACTATAAGGTTCACCGCGTCGACTCTATTGAACTGACTCATATTTATATAAATTTCAATGAACACTCAAACACGTAAATAGCTCATAACCCCAACTTTATGACAGATATAGCGAACGACCGATTCAAATATTTGAGGTTTCCTCAACTCAAAGAAGATGGCGTACAATTAGTTTTTATTGAATAGAATTCATTTTTTGTTGTATGAGAAGAAACCGTTGTATGAAGATTTTGATACAACGACATAACGAATGATTTTATGTTCCTTCTGGCGCGATTTTCATTTCATAAGACATTTTCAATTATCAACCTTGTATAATGAGAGGTGTGACGCCATCTCTTGGTATCGTCGGCAAGCATTATCATATTCAATGCGTAAGCATCATATCCCTTCTGAATCATAAAGGGCATACACCGTTGTTTGACATTTCAAATTTGTAAAATTTTCACCTATTCTCCGTTTTTTCCCATGTAAATGAAATATTGATCAATTAAATTGTTTTTCCTTCTATTTGTTCAAAAAATAATCTCTCCAAATACAACTCGTTCTTCAAATTTAATGAGAAAAATTTTCATTTTCGAAACAGTCAAACTTTTTTATTTTGAGGCAAAAGCATTCAAACAAACCGAATTAGATAAAATCACCCGTCCTACGGACTCGTGATTCTATCAATCGGTTTGTTTTCATACTTTTGCCGAATAAAAAAGTTTTTGTGGAAAATGAAAATTTATATATTGAATTTGACGGACTCGTGGTATTACCTTTGATAATTTAGTAAGCAATTTTGAGATGAAAGAACCTGCTGACTTATTTATTTATTCATTCAGACATAGCATTTCCTATTGGCAATTGAAACTCTCATAGTAGATTGGGAATCTGCCTTTTTTTCGCTTCTTTAGTTGTTATCTCTCAATTACTCTATACTTGTACCGTCCAAACACACAGGAAGCATAATACATCCAATATTCAATGATTATCTTATCTTATCTTATTAATAAGATTTGAATTTAATACAACTTTCCCATTTCAGGGAATTTTTCTCCAAACTAAACAACTCGAAATGAATCAAGGACAATTACTTATAACCGATTCTGCATATGATAGCGTTACCTCAGACGACGCATTGAAACATCATAATCCCTTTGAAATGAACCGTCACAAAATAATCCACGCAGCGTTCGAGCGAGCGAAATTGAAGGAATGAATAATTCACACTGAAACAGCAGCTACAAGTGTTCAAGCTCCTCCTGGATACGTAAAGGGGCTTCACGTCGATTTTCACCAGCAATTTCGGATTTGAATTTGGTGGATGAAACTTACTTGGCAGGCTCAAGTGTGTAACACTGCTTCGGAGGTTTTGATCTACGTGGAGTCTCTGCATGTTTTATGATCAATTATCACTATATACAGGCCTGTCTGAATGGAAACATGTCAAATAGTTTGCAGCGTCTTTGGATACCACTCTGAAATTGTGTTGATACTCACTAGCAAAATTGGAACTATGCAACCCATTTCAAATAATTCTCTAACACGTATGGGAATTCAAAATTCAATTATTATGAAATACACATCGAATACCAGATTCATAGGATAACATGTTGATTGAAGGTTATCTTGGTGAAATTACATAACAGTATCACCTTCAATGTGAATCAGATGTAGAATCAGACACCGCACTCGTTTTAAATATCCGAAATCATTTATTTCAGATAGAACTTTAGAATGAAATACCACCTGATATGGGGAATATCAAATTGAAGAATTAATTCAAAAACTAAATATAGAAGTGCTGAATAATGACCCAATAAAAAGACACTTCTATTTTAAAGTCGATTTGACCATTCAAATGTCACTGATTTGACTGGCTCATATATCAATTAATTGTGTGTTAGTGTTTTTCTGTTTTGTCAGTTATTGTTGTTGTTTCCATATTTTATTATATTTTCTTCGTGTCTCTGAATATTGTTTATATTTTCATATCCATCTAGGAACTGTGGTGTTTTTTGGAATCAATGAAGTGAATTTATTTGAACTGATCGACTAATTAGAGCCTAACTTCATAGCGATTCTTTGACTGAGAAATATTCAAAGAAAGTCTTCTCTGATGCCAAAATATTATAAATGGAAGTAGGTAATATAGAAAGTAATATGTGTATACAGGGTGATTAAAAAGTACTTTGACAAACTTATTCAGGAGGTGATTCCTCACAATATTCTGATATAAATTGTCCAAATAAATAAATGACCGGAAACGCTTCGTTTCCAAGATATAGGATGTTGAAGTTTTATTTTTATTTTTGTTTCTTTGAAATAACTTTTGGAATACTGAACTTAATTAAACGAAACTTGGTAATAGGAGGTTTTTGAGGTGTCGAATTCGAACCTGATGTTCTTATTGCTCTTACTCGTAAGTCGATTATTTGATAATCGATTTATTATTTATTTATTTATTATTATTGATTAATTTTTATTATCATTTATGTTGAGTTATTACGAATATTTTGCATTTTCCACAAGAATGCTTTGGAAATAAATTTGACGTTTGTGAGTAGTTTTGGTAATTACATATTTTGTGACAGTTAGACGTTTTGTTGAAGTTTCCGTAAATAGAAGTAGAAAACCCTTATTTTGAAATAATGGATTTTTCAAATAATGATGCTCATTTAGCCGATATGCATTTCGTTTATGGCCCTGCGGAAGGCAATGGGCGCGAAGCAAGACGTATTTACCGGAAGCGATTTCCTAATCGAGTACTGCCTTCAGCTCCAACATTCGCTAGTCTCCACCGTCGTTTGGCAGAAACAAGTAACTTCAAGAGGTCAGCTGATATTATTGGAAGACCACGAGCAGTCCGAACCCCAGAATTAGAAGAAGCTGTTTTGAACGCTCTCGAGGAGAATCCAGAAACAAGCACAAGAGTAATTGCTGAAGCTATCAATTCTACTTAGTCCACAGTTTGGAGAATTATCCACGATCAACAGTTTTATCCATACCATATTCAAAGGGTACAAGCTCTTTTGCCACGAGACTTTATCAAACGCATTACGGTTGTGTCAATGGTCTTTGAGAAAATTGGCTGGAAATCCTGAATATTTAAGATATGTACTCTTCACGGACGAGGCAAACTTCCCCCGAAATGCTATCACAAACTTTCATAACAACTATGTTTGGGCTCTCGAAAATCCGCTTGCAGTTAGTGAAAGGCATTATCAGTATACTTTGTTCAACCATCCTTTGCCGTTACGTCATACGTTGTCCAACTTTATCTCTCATTCATGAAATGGATGAGACGGAATTATGACGTCATTAACGTATGTCTAATGTCGATGTGAATTTTATTTGTTATTTTTGACAGTTCAGTTGTCATAGTTTAATTTGTTCAGTATTTTTGGTCATTTTCGCCTTTTTCAGTTGATTTTTCATTGCCTTTCCAGTATAATGAGGAAGAGCAAAGCTTAATTTTGAAGTTAATTGACTACTTAAGAGAAATATATGCTGGAGTGCCGCTTTTACCCTTAAATGCAGTCTACACCGTATGTATCTACCTATGTTATGCAAAATGTAAGTTCTATTGATTTGATTTTATTAAATCCTATAGCGTGTTGCTGATTCTCCAGAAATATCTATTAGAACTAATCAAAAACTAGCTACCAGTGAAATAAAAACAGATAAAGACTACAAAATCAAAGTTCATGTCGGACATGTTTCTGCTCGAGGATCATCGATTTATATCATACATCTCGTCATACATCAACATGCAATAAGAACACGAGTGTATGCGATGTATTCTGCAGGTAGGTACATACTTATAACAATTCTGAGGTTGAGTGTAAACATTCAACTAATATAAGACAAACGTAAAACAGCAGAATACGTCACCGATTATGACGTAACGGCAAAGGATGGTTGAACAAAGTATATCAATTTTCTGTAAATGTATGGACGGCAATTACTTGATAGGTCCTTTCTTTCTTCCGCTCCCACTGAATGGCGAAACTTACAGACACTTTTTAGAAAATGAATTGCAGGGACTACTTCAGAATGTATCATTAGAAATTCGTATCCGCATGTGGTTTATGCATGATGGGGCTCCGGCCCATTTTAGCGTTGTAGCCAGGGAATTCCTCAACACAGTCTATCCAAATCGATGGATCGGTAGGGGTGTAGAAGAACTTAACCAGGCGTGGACACCAACGTCCCCAGATCTAAACCCGATAGATTCTTATTTTGTGGACATTTGAAGTCGCTAGTTTATAAGACTTCAGTAGTGAACGAGGAAGATCCAAGAAACCGAATAGTACACGCCTGTGAAACAATAAGAAACACACCAATAATTTTTGAGCGGAAAAGAGATTCAACGACTAGACGACTGACTGCCTGTATCTTCGCTGAAGGTGGATACTTCCAACAATTCATTTGAATACAATTTGGTTCAGTTCATTTCAGTTTATTCTACATATTCAAAATTTCCTGAAATAAAATGTTGATATTCTTACAAATTTAGTGTTTAAATACATTCGCTTGATAAAGGTACAGTGTACCGAAACATGTCGCGAAGACAATAAAATTTTGTGGAAATTTAATCGTGTCTACCTTATAGCGTAAAAATTTTATTAAAACAAATACTGATTGTGCACCGTTCATACAAAAATAACTATTTCACTCAAGGATGTCATGAAGGAACGTACCCAACAGTAATGACCTCTTCAAACGAGTATAACGTCAAATTCATCTCCGAAGCATTCTCGTGGAAAAAGCAAAATATTCGTAATAACTTCAACATGCATCGATTATCAAATAATCGACTTGAAGTTTCCAAGTCCAAATATTCAGAAAACGGTTGCTTACAGCGACTAGTAACAAGAGTAGCTTATTCACTTAGATATGATGGAGAAATCGATTTTTCAACTAAAAAATGTGCTAGAAGTACGCCCAAAAAAGTTATGAATCTTCAAAAAAGAAAAAGACGTGTAGGTGGCGCCCCCTACGAGTAAGAGCAATAAGAACATCAGGTTCGAATTCAACACCTCAAAAACCTCCTATCACCAAGTTTCGTTACATTAAGTTCAGTATTTCAAAAGTTATTTGAAAAAAAAGCAAATAAAAATAAAACTTCAACATCCTGTATCTTGAAAACGAAGCGTTTCCGACATTTATTCATTAGGACAATTCATATTAGAATATTGTGAGGGATCACCTCCTGAAGTATGTCAAAGTACTTTTGAATCACCCTGTATATTTATATATTCTGCTCAGGAACTATTGTAATACTCCTACTGCTGATACCATGATTTCAGAATATGTTGTTTCATCATTCTGGATAGCAAGAATTCTCAGTTATTAAAAAAATATCAGATCACAAATAATAAAAGCATCGTGTCAAATAAGCAAGGGTATTGGAACCTTTGGTGTAAAAAATGAAAGGGAGAAGAAAATTGATACTAGTATCAATTTTCTTCTCCTGAAGATGCTAGCATTGTTAACGAAATGCGCGTTGTGTGTAAAAATATCAGTTTGGTGTTAGGGTAAATGATCTGAATGGAAAGTTTCATCGTGTCAAATACTATTGACGTTAACACAGTACTCTCCCATCATGTCGTTGTCAATCGTCACCAATGCTCCGATAGGTGAAGGACAGGATACTTTCCTATTTGATTCTCAAAAAGAATTCTACTTCCTGATTTGTGTTGAATCAATCCTCTCATGTGGTACCTGTTCAGATCAGATAATATCGTTGGCCCATCCCAGTTTGAACGATGAGATTTGTGAAGTTGTGAACATATAGACAAAAGATGAAAAAATGGATTGAAAGAAAGAAGATGGGCAAGCGAAACGGAAAAAAGAAAGGAAAAAAGAATGGTTGTACAGATTGAGATGTGCTCGTTTGGTCAATTGCCATACAACTCCAGAGGTGGAATAATTGGAATATTTAGTTATGCCCACACAGTTGATCGCTTTCTCTTCAGCAGCTTGATGGTATGGATCTCGACACGTAAAAATATGATCCAGGAAAAAGTCAGGTTCGTGCCTTGTAGAAGAAAAACGAAACTTTTGCTTAGGAGTTATGGTTATTTATTCAACACTTTTTCCTTTGTGTAGTAAGATGTATGTGGATGATTCTTTAAAATTGTTACTCTAAGCAAAGGGAGAATGAGTAGTATTATATCAACTTGTGCAGCACTGAATTCTGCTTTCACCATCATCCATGGGAGCTGGCGCATGATGAATGTTAGGAAATTTGTTTTTGACTTCACCTGAGAATGATTACGGATACCAGCTATCGATACTTTGTGACTATACTCAAATTGAAACTTGGTTTCGACATTTGCTCATATTGATTGATATTAGTTGATTCAAATATTTTGAATCTACTATTATTCAATTTATTGTCACAATATTATTTTTTTGGCCAATGGAACCTTTACTTTCTTATGCTTTGATCATAAAATCGATTCCAACCTCTTCGTTCGGATCTGGATACCACATTGATTTTAATTCCTTTTATGATTTTCGCAAAAGGTTTCAATTGGGTTAATTATATAGACAATGAAAGTCAGAACTGATCCCCGCCAGCAAAGAACATTGTCAACCACATTCAAGCAAACGTAATGAGTCTTCTAACATGAAATCAAGTTATTCAGGTCTATCAGCTAATGAATAATCTAACAGTACACTCTTTTTCAATCCACTCATCTTCACATAACCCACTCTTCATTCAACAGAGGTCCCTTCAAACGATCGCACAATGAACTATTGACCCATTCATTGGAATAAGAGTTTGTGATGATTGTTAATGTAGCATATGGTAAGTGATACTAATTCGAGCTGATAGAATCTCATCGATTGCATATCATGTGTTGGAAATATCGGTCAGGATTGTTTATAGGGTATTCTGGATGGTAGGAAGCGTTCGAGAATGTTCAGAATACCCTATAAACAATCCTGACCGATATTTCCAACACATGATATCTCAGAATATTCGTAGCATATCAAATTGACGATATTGCAATCATAAAATATGTATAGAATATTCAGAATATCTCAGGCATATGAGAAGAGAATATTCGTGGAATATTAAATAAATATGTATTTTCGAAATTCATCTCAATCATGATGCAATAGTCTCGGTTCATAACTTCGATCTGGTAACTTTGAGCAATAACAATCACACTGAGCTGTTCGAGTAATGAAAGATGCTGCTGGAATCATGTTGGAATCGACTCCATAGTTTTTCGTTATATCTATATAGATAACGAAGCCAAACCCACAGAACGGATGTAGGCCAGACCAACAGACATGTGACCAGTAGAGTATATGAACATCAAGTTGCTTTCCGCAAGTCAGACACATCATCAACTCTGCCCAAGCATCATCGTGAGATAGGACACAGCAGACTGAGCCTCCGGAGTCAAGTCACAATTTTTTTTCCTGTTATAATACCCGAGAACTACACAGATGGGGACCTCAGCGCGAAGTCAAATGACCGTTTTTGAGAATGGCTCAGCAAAAATATTCTGTGAAAAGTTCACACTTCTTTGTAAGTTTGATTTCAATTGCACGAAGCTATCTTGAACTCATATCCGAACAAAAAACTTGATTTTGAGGAATTACTTTCGGGCATCAATATTCTCCGAATCAAAAAATTGAAATCTATGAAAAAAATTAAATCGAAATTTCGACAAACGTTCTCTACTGATAGGTACGTGAATATATATTTCAGGGAAGGGAAAAAGAGCCCATTTGGATAGATTTTGTCAAAAAATAGCTCTTTATTATACTTTGTGTAGATATTTTCTATATATGCTGTCTATTCGATTCAATTTTCACATTCTTGGTATACAAAATGAACAAGAAACAGTGATTTATATGTAATTCAGTGACCGTCGTGCCATATAGGCAGGGGAGCAGCTGTTTTAGATGGAATCTTCTTTCCTTTTTATGAATGAATCAAATGTCTCCGAATGATAAACACATATTACACGTACCTTTCAACAGAGTGTTCGTAATTTTTTTTATTTTACTTCTTTCATAGAAGTTGTTATTTCAATCCTTTGATTCAGAGAAGAAAGCATAATTTCTTGAAAACTGTCTTTCAAATGGTTGAAATTCTTTGCATAGACGTGGGAATCAGAAGATTTAACTAATGCTAACATATTTCACAAACTGAAATATGATTTTATTATCTGTTCTCATTTTGGGATAATGTTTTCTAATTTCATATTCGCTTCATGATGTAAGAAGGTAATTCGAAATAATTGGGCCTATTTTATATTTCAGTTAGTTTTAAAACAGGTCAGATGAATATTCGTTCGAAGTCAAGTATTTCTAGAGGTTCAGTTTTTTCTTGAATTGATCAGGAGGGAAAAAATTCGAACAAACTTCTCTAAATTTTTCTTCGTCTTTCATCTATGAATGGTATAACACTTCAGTGCAAAAATTGTTACTGATCATTTCACATTACGCACGGTGTGCCGTCAATTTTCTCGAGTTGAGAAAATTCACTTCACAATGCTCCGGCAGCCGTTCATCGGCGGCATTTGGGTGTGAATAAGTGACTGTTTGATTATTTTTCTTTGTAAATAAGTATGGATGGTAAAAAGGGCGCCACTGACTCTTTTATATGATTTTAATTGGAAAAGACCAGAAACATAAAGTAGAGAGAGCAGATGTTACGATTGAAATAAAAGAAATTTACCCATACTGATAAGTTTAATGTATTCAATGCTAGCTTGAAAACAAATAAGTAAATTAAATACCTAATAGTAATAAAAGGTGAACCTCATATTCGTAGTAGTAGTAGTAATTGAATCTGAATCAAGCCCATCGGTGATCAATGTTCTTTGAAAATATTAATATTGTAGAGAAATATATACCCGCGAAAAATTCATGAATTTTTGTGGAGGGGTTTACATACCTGATGAAATATAATTCAGTAAAAAGGGCTGGTGCATGAATAAATGCGTGGTTCTATGTAATATTACAACTGATTGCAATGAAGGTTCAATGAAAAATAAAAAATGAACGATTATTTGTTAGATAACTAGCCTGTTATCCAGTGGTGGTTCCATGGACCTGTCCTAGATGTAACGGTATTCAAAGTTGATGGTTCTGCAATCAGCAATCTGTGGCATTGCAATTAATAGAAGGGTGACATTGAAGATAATATGATCCTTCTGGAGACATCCCATCTCTTGAAAACTGTTTCAGCACATACCTTCCATCTAGTGGAAGAAAGACATCCAGTTGAATCCATCGAAATTGTGGAAAATTCAGAAAGGAAATTCGAAGGAATTTTCTTATTCCCAAGGAAAAACCCTATAAAAACAAGTTTGTTTTTATACCTGACCGGTGAAACAAAATGGAGGTTCAAACTCACCTCTTTTTCGGAGAGGGTTCTCACAATTTGAAGGCTTCAGACTCTTCAGTTCGACAAGCCACAACACCAAATATATGCATAATAAGAATATGATGAAAATTGTTATGCTTATTGCATTCCACATGCTTCAGAAGGGAAATATTCAACGACCACATACGATAGAAAAATTTGGAGAGACGAGTTGATGCTTCCCTTGGCTTGGCTTCAGATAGACTCAATCTGTCAAAAGTCAAAAGTGCCTATCGTACGGAAGATATGACAATCGACAGGTATAGAATTGACAGGATTGTCGCGTTCCATAAACATATACAATTAACATCGAGAATACAGAACTCATGAATGATATAAGTTTAAATAATAATAACGATCAAGATTATAAAACAACGTTGATCAGCAACGAAAAACTACTGAAATCGTTAAGGAACTAAACAAGTAGTTCATGTTTATGTTGGCAACACTACATATCATGGCACAAATTACAATATGTGTTTTAGGCCCACCAATTAAAGAAGAAGATGAATCATTTTCATAACCGTCACAAATCTGACAAATGGAACAAACATTGGATTATTATTATTTACATCTCACCATACTAATTAGAGCAATTAATATTAGGACGGACACTGTACATACAATATAATGGAGGTTGAGTAAGTTTTATTCAGAATTAATTTCCACAAATCAGCTGTTCAGCGCACTGTCATACACGGTGGAATATAAGGAGTTTTATTGAAGGTTTGAAAACAACCACTTATTCAGATATTTCAATTAATAGCGAATACAATTCGACAGCTCGAATAAGAAGTATTAGAAAAAAGTAACGGTTGAGTTCATGTTTCAGGTGTGGATGAATAAAAACGTTACAACGGCTCTTACTTTACGCACAATTTCATTGGACTACTTTATTCGGCTTGCCGTTTTCGAATTATCCATCATTAAACAAGTGGCTGAAGCAGATGACTTGGTAGAAAGTAAATCGTCTCATTCTCATGTTCCTTAATATATTCCGTCCCATCCGGTATACTCATTAAGTAAAAGTGAGTGTGGGCCAAATATTGAAGAAGACGACGATTTAATGACCCACTCTCAGGTATTCGGACATGCCCGGAATATTTATATCCTTGAAATTCTTTCCACAAGTTCAACATTATTATGAATGCGAAGATTTTGAATATCTTCATGAGATGGAATGAGTGCTACCTCAATTATTATCGTTGGAAGTTCACGGAATGGGCTCATTACGCACTATCGAATTTAGATCAAATTCAATCATACAATGGTGATGTAACTAATATACAATCGTTTTGGGGTGTTATGATTCAATAACAATTTGAAGGGTTTTTCAAAAATGAATATTGAACTTGTTAGAATTTGAATAGGCTGCCAGTTAACCAGCCAATAACCACAATAAACATAAAAATACATGCTCGAACCCTTCAAAAATAACCACCTTGTTACTTACTCCTAAAACATTGTGAATCATTCAATTCATACACAGATCTAACTATAGATATCTACCTATACAGGCAACATTTGAGAATGTTGTTCAAGTGTATAGCTACCGTTCTAATTTCGTTTAATTGTGATACTGAAATAGTGCAGGTAATCTACAAATAATTGTGTACCATCTCATTTAAACGAGGCAAATGTTGGTACTCAGCTTTGTAGAAACCACTTCCCATGTATATTCATGGCGAAATTATCTGTGAATTATAATGAACAATAACAAATATCTATAAGAACTCCGTCAATGTATCACAGTGTTTCGGTGATATTGATGTTGGATAACGTATTTAAAAAAATTTTAATTTTATTTTTCCCCGTCTTCAGAAGAATTGATGACATTCAGCACCAAAACATATCGAAATCACCGTTACCGCAACAATGGCAATATTGCACTTCTATTTTCAGTTGGCTACTCAATTCAATCGCAGGAATGAGCCTGTGACGTCACCGGTATACATTTTTTAAAATTTCATTAATTAATTTCATTTAATTTCATTAATTTTCATCTCGATTATTACGCTACGTACAAAGACGTATTTCATCATCAATTCGATTTTTTCCGATGACCAAAGAAAAAAATATAGGAAACGAGCCCTTTATAAACTGTTTCGAAATATTCACGACCGTCATCACAACCATGGATGCGAAAAAAAGATATGATTTGATTTTTAGAGTCAATGAACTTCGAGTCAACTGTCTGCGTGAAGAGTTATGCATCTTAGTCAATCGTTAGAATTTCAGAAGATTCAAGGCAGGAAGAAAGTTAAATGCCAAAAATATACAAAAAGATCTTCACTCTCAATCGGGTCGCAATATTAAAATAGTAATCATTGTCAGGATTTCATGCATCTTCGAGTATCAAAGACTCAGTTTTCTGAATAGAATATTAATATTATTGTTCTTTCAAAATAATTCAATTGAAATTTATTTTTTCTCTGGGTCGTGCCAATTCAGTGTGGTTGAGCGTTACTTTTACAAGTTTCTTTCAAACTTGTGTTACTATTTTTAAAAACCTTTAGATCGTCTACATCTATTCCACTTTCTCGAGATTATACAATGGAAGATCCAAGATAGGTGAAGAAGAATACCTTTCAGGGAGTAAGTGAATTCAAGATTCAAACACTGTGATGAGTGATTGTGAGAAATTGCATAATTTCCAACCAGAAAAACTACACTTTAGTTTTGTTTGTGAAAATAGGAAGTTACGTGGTCACCGTTCCCACAGCCCGGTCACTCACTCTGCTGACCCAGCAGCATCATCCCAGGAATCCTTATCTACACTTGTACGACAACTTGTTAACTTGCAATTCAAATCCATGTATTCTTTTCATTCTTTTGTCTGCTCTCTTGTGAGATAGTCGTTCTTTTTGTAAAATAAATATTTTTAAAAAGGCGTTTCCTTGTTCGAGTTATTTAATTGGCGCAGTCAGTAGGATTTGTGCAGCGCGAAGAAGAAAATTTGCGTCGTGGAGTTTCAACCCCTTCAGCACAAATTCAACAAACCCTTCAAGGACCGACCCGAACGAGCGGACGACGAGACGATCCACCTCCAGGAGAACTACAAAGAATCAACGGAGAGGAAACTGGAAACTGCAGACCCGAATACTCGTACTGTAAGTGCCAAATATTTCCTTCTCGCCTTTCCGAACCCTCTGTTTAAGGACTTCGGTGAAGATAGTTAGAATCGCTGTCTATTCGAGACAATTAATTTAGGATTTTTTAGAATCGCTGTCTATTCGAGACAATTAATTTAGGATTTTTTTTTCTCTCTCAATCAATAAAATAATAATTTAATGACAGATATCGAAGACATTTCAACAAGATTAAGTACATTATCATTTCAAAATTATCTAGTTAATTTTGACACTATCGAATCAAATCCAAATATTTCAACAATGGTTCCACCAGTAGATCAACCTCAAGCTCGAGTAGTAGATTGGAATTTATTCAAATCTAGAATCAGTAACTTGAAACAATTTGATGGTGATAGCAACACATTGAATAGATTTATCGATAGATGTGACAATTTAGTAAATACATATAGAACCTATAACAATGTTGAACTCGATAATCATATTCTCGAGTGTATTCAAGAAAAATTAATAGGTAAAGCCGAGTATATGGTAGGAAACAGAGCCGAACTCAATACTTGGGATACTCTGAAAGCCGCGTTACAACAATGTTTTTCCGATAGGAGAGATTTAGACTGTTTAGTTCAAGAACTCACTAGAAATAGGCCTTATAGAGGGGAAGATCTTACTTCTTTTGGTACAAGATTACAACTATTGAGAAGTAGTGTTGTACAAAGAGTAAGCAATGACCCAAATCTCAGTCAAGGTGAAAAATTGTGCCAAATAACTCATTATCATAAAGTTGCCCTCAGTACATTCATTGCAGGCTGTTCAGGTACACTCAGAAATAATATGCATCTTAAGAAACCTGCTTCATTAGAAGATGCGATAGCATATGTAAACGAATTTGAGAATTTTGAGAAAATGTATGGTTCACTTAATGATGTTTCCAATCGTCAATACTTCAATACCAACATTTCTAAACCTCAAAGACCATTAAACCCGAACGAAAACACACCCATGTCAAATTTTTATCCAAGAAACGACCAAAAAGTTTTCAATTCTAATTTTTCAACGACGCCCAACTGGCCCAATCAACCAATCAATATCCAACCCAAACAACTTCCACCCCAAAGATACCCCACAAATCGCGAAGTGTTTGGACCTCCCCAAAATGTTTTCAAACCAAAAAATATTCCTTCAAACCAATTACCAAAACCCCAACCAATGTCAACCACGTCAAGAAATCCAACAAGAATATCTCAAAGATCTTTTCCCCAACAAACTAACTTCAAACACCCAAATAATTATCAAAATTCACAAAATTTCTTTACATCAAACCAAAGACCAAATTTTGTGTCCGAGGAACTCTTTTCAAACGAATACGAGGACTCACCTGACTATAACGAGACTAACCAAGAGTTATTCGAAAATCAATACTCGACAGATGAAAACTATTATACAGATCATATCGCGTATTCTCACAACCAACAAAACTTTCAAAACGAGTACCACCAAGACATCGACAATGACGAACCTGTAAATTTTCAATCAATAAACCAACCAGAATGCCCACCTTAACCGAAATCCATTTATTCTGTAGTAATGCCTTGCCTTACGTCGAAATAAAGTATAAAAACAGAATAATAAAACTATTAATTGATACGGGAAGCTCGAGATCGATTATTAAACCATCGATTGTCGAAAAATTTTACCCACACAAAATTTACCACTCAAATACAATTATCAAAACAGCAGTAGGGAGTCAAAAAGTAAGATATCAAGCTCTATTACCAGCATTCTCCGAATTCAACACCAACTATGAAATAAACTTCATACTATTCGATTTTCACGAATTTTTTGACGGAGTTTTAGGACTGTCAGATTTGATGAATATGAATCTCAATATCGATCTTTTGAATAAAAGATTAGTAGGGAACCACGTAGAAATACCTTTTAAATTCAGAAAATCCACAGATACTTGTTTTTCTTTTTCTGTTAATCCACAAGAAAGAATAATTAAGTATCTGCCCGTTTCTATAGCCGATGGCGAAGTTCTCACTGTTGAAGGTACCCTAAATGATCTTTATATTCCACAAATTTTGACTGTTTCTAAAAACGGATATGCCCTTATGGAAGTTCAGAACCCCACCGATCAAACAATTTCAGTTAAATTGAAAGAACCACTTCCAGTACAGAATTTTGAACAATCAACATTCGAAATATACTCTTTTGAAACCTTTGAAAATATACCGAGAGACTCACGAAAAATTACAAATGAAATTAACATAAACGACTTGATAAGGACGGACCATATGAACACCGAAGAAAAACAAGCTATCAGGAAATTATGTAAAGAATTTTCAGATATATTTTTCAAACCCGGAGACGAACTCACATTTACATCAAAAACTAAACACGAAATTAAAACAACCGATGAAATTCCTGTTCATAGCAAATCGTACCGGTACCCACATATTCATAAAAAAGAAGTCCAACGCCAAATAAATGATATGCTTGAAAAAAAATATAATTAGGCCGAGTTCTAGTCCATGGTGTTCGCCCATCTGGATAGTCCCCAAAAAACTGGATTCTTCCGGAAAGCCAAAATGGCGAGTGGTAGTTGATTACCGGAAAATCAATGACAAAACGATCAGCGATCGATACCCACTCCCAAATATTAATGACATATTAGATAAACTAGGTAGAGCACAATATTTTTCCACCCTCGATTTGGCGAGTAGTTTTCATCAAATCGAAATGGCTCAAAATTCTATAGAAAAAACGGCTTTTAATACCGAGCACGGACACTACGAGTTTGTACGCATGCCCTACGGATTGAAAAACGCTCCATCAAGTCTTCAGAGAGTTCTTGACGAAGTTCTGAAAGACTTACAAAATAAAGTATGTATGGTATATATGGACGATATAATAATTTTCAGCACGGGACTTCAGGAACACATACAAAACCTCAAACTTGTCTTTTCCAAATTACGCGAAGCACGCTTCAAAATTCAACTCGATAAAACAGAATTTCTACGAAAAGAAGTGGAATTTCTAGGCCATATCATCACCCCCGAAGGCATAAAGCCAAATCCAAAAAAAAAAAATTAAAGCTGTTCAGAATTTTCCGATCCCTAGAACTCAAAGGGAAATAAAATCATTTTTAGGTCTATTAGGATATTATCGAAAATTTATAAACAACTTTGCCAAACTTACAAAACCCCTGACGAACTGCTTGAAAAAGAACGCCAAAGTAGAACATACTAGAGAATTCATCAATTGCTTCAATACTTGTAAATCGATATTAACATCCGAACCTGTTCTTGCATACCCAGACTTCGAAAAACCATTTCAAGTTACCACCGATGCCTCTAATTATGCCATTGGATCCATTTTGTCACAAAATGGTCACCCAATTTGTTATGCCTCTCGAACTCTCGATCCACCTGAAATAAATTATTCAACCATTGAGAAAGAGCTTCTTGCTATCGTTTGGAGTTGTAAGTATTTCAGACCCTACCTTTTCGGAAAACGATTCGAAATTTTCACCGATCACAAGCCCCTTCAATGGCTTTTCTCATTGAAAGAACCGAATTCTAGGCTTGTGCGATGGCGTTTGAAATTGGAAGAATTCGACTATGTTATAAAGTATAAAAAAGGACTTTCTAATAAAGCAGCCGATGCCCTTTCCAGAATACCCATTAATGTTGATTTGAACGCACTAGAAACCCTCTCAGTCGAAAACAACCCTGGTGATTCAAATGAAATCATTGGTGATTTCCTCAACAATCCCAGCGATCTTCCTGTTTTAGACAACGACCTTTTGAACGAAATTTTAGAACCCATTAAGCCAGAAAAACGAATCAATATACTATCTGATATCCAAATTGTTCCTCCAACACCAACGGAAAACAATGCCCCCTCAGATTTAGAAACTGTTCATACCTCTCTCGAGGAACCTATTTTCAAAATCCCAATTTCGGAAAGATCAGTTAATACATATAAAAATCAAATTATCGTTGCAGTCGGTGATATCGAAAATATCCAATGCAGAGTAGAAAAAGTTTTTGACAATTTCCGTACTTATGTAACCATTTCATCCAGAAACATGACACAAAACATCATCAAACTTCTCAAAGAATTCATTGACCCGAAACAAACATTTGCATTTCATTTCAAAAATCCTGCAGTATCACAAATTTTCAGTACAACCATCCAAAATTTATTTAAAAATTCTTCTTTCAAAATTGTTCATTGCCCAACCTTCCTGACAGATATAGAAACTCTTAACGAACAAAAAGAAAAACTTGAGATATACCATACCACAAAAACTTGAGATGTACCATACCACAAAAACTTGTCACAGAGGTATAAATGAAATGAAATCATCTCTTAGTTCACGATTTTATTGGCCAAAAATGTCAGACGATATACAAAACTTCATCAATAATTGCGAGACTTGCCAAAAAAATAAATATGACAGAAACCCACCTGTCATTGAATTTAATTTAACACCTACAACCTCGAGACCGTTCGAACACATTCACATAGATTCTTTCCAAATTTCGAAAGAAACTTTCACAACAATTATTGACACATTCTCTCGCTATGGTCAAGCATATCCACTCAAATCGTTAACAGGAGTATTAGTACTGGAAAACCTTATCAATTTCATCACTCATCATGGCCTACCACTAAAAATTACCACGGATAGGGGTACCGAATTCAAAAATAAAGATCTAGAGAATTTTTGTAAAATTTATAACATCGAACTACACTACACGACATCGAAAAATAGTAATTCAAACTCTCCAGTCGAGAGATTTCACTCTACTTTGATCGAACACTATAGATGTTTGAAAAAAGAAGAAAAAAATTTCACCCCAGAACAGTTAATGAAAAGAGCAGTTCTAGGATATAACAACTCGATACATAATGTCACTAAATTCACACCTTTCGAAATTATCAAAGGTCATATAAATACTAACAATCCATTTGACCTTAATGACCATATCATAGTATCTGATTATGTACAAAAACACAAAGAGAACGCCCAAAAACTATACGAAGTAATAAAAAATTCTAACCAAACCACCAAAGAAAAAATTATATCCGAAAGAAATACGAAAAGACATGAACCTCCAAATTTTCACGATGAACAAATTGCATACGTAAGAACAAAAGCGCGTAATAAAGATCGACCTAAATTCAAACAGACAAAAATACTCAAAGAAACCGACATAAAGCTGAAAACGAACAAAGGCACTTATCACAAAACAATTGCCAGAAAACCAAAAATGACAAAAACACCTTTGTTACAGAAACACAACGATCATGCAGACATATACACCGATCCTATACCTTCTACTTCACGTACTCCAAGTACAAAGCAGTGAAGAAGACATCCAAACCACCCCTTTAACCAACCCCATTCTTCCTATCCAACTAGGAAACTCAAAAATAATATACACTAAACATACATTTTTACATTATATAGAACTAAGTCCTATAATAACCCAATTGAACAATCTAGACGACTATTTCAAATTGATAAATAGTTATTTGTATGCTAAGGCCGCGAAATACCTCTTTAACGTACCGAAAGAACAGTTATCGCCGAGGCCGCTTGCGGCCGAGGCAAGATAATCTTGAGGTCGTTAAAAAGTTTCGCGGCCATGGCATACACACTATTTTTCGTGCAATCGTTAAAATTATTAAAATAGATAGTTGTAAATAAATATATTATTGCTCTAAAATCAACAGCATTTCAATTCATTTAACAATATCACTATGTGCTATGGAAATGATATGTTTCAATATATATTTTGACAGTTCTTGTCAAAACGCAAAATGTCTGATACTGATAGCGATATTTCAGTACCTTCCACTCCTCCGGAACTCAAAAGCGTTGTAAATTCGGCGCTTTCCGTTTTAATACCCGAAAAATCTAAACGGCAGTACGAAAAATGTTACGGCGAGTTTAAAGATTGGTGTGACAAACAGAATGTTAAGACGATGTCTGAAAACATTTTATTGGCTTATTTGATGCAGAAATCAAATGTTGTAAAAAGTTCAACTTTATGGAGCATTCATTCCATGCTGAAGTGTATGCTGAACATACGAGACAATATCGACATCAAGCAGTTTTCAAAATTAGTACCATTTCTGAAAAGAAAAGCAGTAGGTTATCGAGCAAAAAAGTCTAAAGTATTAACGCGTGAGCAAATTGATACATTCCTGAAAGAAGCTAATGATGAAAAATACTTATTGTTGAAGGTAAGTGTTAAGAGATGTTATTTACAATTGTTTTATTTATTGTACTGATTTTTGTAGGTAGTTTTGATAATGGGAATATCTGGTGCCTTGCGACGAGATGAGTTAGTAAAAATGGCCATTGAAGATATTCAGGAAGAGAATGCTGTATTAATAGTAACCGTTCCTGATACCAAGACGGATAAGAAGCGTGTTTTCACTGTTACTAATATTGATTTCATAAAAATTTATCGTAAATATGCAGCTCTTCGACCAAAACATATTGTTAATAATCGTCGTATATTCTTGAGATACGTAAACGGAAAGTGCACCGCACAAGTTGTTGGAGTGCATACCATTGCGAAAATGCCTAGTATGATTGCTAAGTATCTCAGATTACCAAATCCTGAAACATACACGGGTCACTGTTTTCGGAGAAGTTCTGCCACGCTGCTTGCCAATACTGGGGCTGATATGTCAATTCTTAAACGTCACGGTGGATGGAAGTCCACAACAGTAGCGGAAGGATATGTAGAAGACTCTATCGAAAATAAGAAGCAAATTTCCAACTCAATTTCTGGCGATATGGTATCTGGTTTGAATGTAGGCAATAACCATTATTCAGAAACACTAGATGTAGTTGCTTCAACTTCTGGAGTAAATATAAGTAATAATACAAACTGTACAATTAATGTAAATATTCATCCTAAATAATATAACTTATGTATTTGTTGGTATTCAATAAAAAATAATCCTTGTCTTTGTAGTATTTTAGAAATGTCAAATTTGGAAGTGACGTTTGGTTTCGCGGCCGTTGCTATGGGTAACGGCCGCGAAATTAAATTTCGCGGACTGTGCTGAGAACGCGAAATACTGACTTCGCGTGCGATTGCACGAAAAAATACTTTTGAGAAAGGAGAAATAAATAACCCAATTTCCTATCACGGATTGGCAAATAGCTTATTAACCAGAAGTGAGTATCTTATTCAAACAACAAAAAACAAATTCGAAAACCTCCAACCTCATATTCGAACTAAAAGAGGCCTGATCAATGGTATTGGTAAAATTGAAAATTGGTTATTTGGAACACTTGATGCCGATGACGGAAAAAGATACGACGAAAGCATATCACTATTAGAACGAAACCAAGAAAATTTGATAAATGAACTCAACATGCAAATTTCCCTATCGAAAAAACTCATTTCTCACTACAATAAAACCATAAATACCCTCAATTCGAATCAAGAAAATCTGAAAAACAGCTTGATGATATTCCAAGAAACAACTCAGAAAACTATTAAGGATCTGATGAGATATATTACCTTTCAAGGAATACTTTCACAAATCAATCTTGATTGCCAAAATATTATCACTTTTATCGATAATTTGGAAGACGCCATAACATTCGCGAAATTGAATGCATTACATAATTCCATAATATCAAGCTCAGAACTGAAAGAAATGATCGATTACTTGACGAACATGTACACTGATTCGAATATACCAAAATTCAATAATATGTTGACATATTATCAATTTTTTGGTACACAAGTAACATTCTCAAATAACAGACTGATTTTTGCGATTCATGTCCCGATTATTAGAAACGAAGTTCTTAAATTTTTCCACCTATATCCCATCATTCACAACCGATATACCTTTGTTCCTAAATACCCATATTTGGCACGAGGCAACAAGAAAATCCAGTTCGAATCGAGCCCATGTCCTGTATTGGAAGAAACGTACTTCTGCACCGAAGATCTTTTTCCAGAAGACCACTGCACGACCCACCTGATTGAAGGAAATTCCACTGACGATTGCCATCCCATCCAGATCAATGTAGCGGAGTCAATAATCGAACAAGTCACTCGAGAAGAAGTGTTGATAATTCCAGTCCAGAACGAAAAAGTATTTTCGAAATGCAAAACCGACCGGCATTTCGAAATAAACGTACCCACCCTAGTCAAGATTCCAGAGACCTGCGAAATTCATCTCCAAAATAAAATTTTCGTCAACGACATAAAAGTACTACAAGGCAAACCGCTAATCTTGCCCAAATTCCCAATCGAAGAAAAGGAAACTTTACGAATGTACGAAATACCAAACTTCACCAAACTGAATGTTGACGAAATATATGAAATCAACAATATAGCGGATCGACTGACTCCGATCAACAAATCGAAGAACCCCAAAAATAACATCAACATTTTTGGCCTGCTTATTGGGACCTTAGCCCTATTATTGGTTCTAATAATTTCAATGAAGAAGACGAACTGTAGAAAAATAATACCATGCCGAAAAATCCGTTCGAAAATTACCCAAAACGAAGAAAGTACGAACGAAACAGAAATGGTTCCAAGCCGCCAAAATAATTCCATTATTTTTTCGGCCTAAGGAGGGAGGAGTTACGTGGTCACCGTTCCCACAGCCCGGTCACTCACTCTGCTGACCCAGCAGCATCATCCCAGGAATCCTTATCTACACTTGTACGACAACTTGTTAACTTGCAATTCAAATCCATGTATTCTTTTCATTCTTTCGTCTGCTCTCTTGTGAGATAGTCGTTCTTTTTGTAAAATAAATATTTTTAAAAAGGCGTTTCCTTGTTCGAGTTATTTAATTAGGATAATCACAAAATATATAGTGTTCTAGCTCTCTATTCCAACGTAATCCAGATAAGTAACCAAGGTACACGAAATCGTTATGCAAAGTATGGATTTCTCTCGAGGTAAGTGAGTATATAATAGGATGATGAGATGAATGTGATAGAATCACTTGCTTCAGTTTTAGCAGAGTATGGATAACGATACAGCTCACTTGAGATGGTTATTGTGTTCTACACCGTAAGTACAGCTTCGTAGGAAAACGTTGTCTTGTCGAGAATGATGGCGTTGTAGGCTAGGCCAAGGTGTTCGAAAGAAGTATCCGAAATAATCGCTTAGATGTTACTTCGATTGTCTCCCAAATTGTAGATTGACTGCGCTCCTGGAAACGATAAACCACATAAGGTAAAATGAAAAGGACAAAAAGGCCCTGAAAAGAACATCAACATGAAATATTTGACAGGGTTTTTATAATTTTTAATGTCGTTTATGTCGATGCTGATGAAACCTACCTCGATGATGGGTGGCCTTGAGTAGTAACTGTACTAAATGAATATAGCAAACTTGTACAATTGGAAAAAAATCTTCTTGAAAGAGTCAGTGGACGTTCCTTTCGTCCTAAATTTCAAACAACACTTACTAGTTTTCACGAAAAAACACCGAAGAAACGATCCTTCTGCTCAACTTTCTTTTTTTTTCGTATATCACAAGAACCCCGCTAGTTTTCAATCTTTTCATTAGTGTGTTTCTTTATATTTAAAGTTGGGAATCCTGATAATTGATAATGAAATGACCTGATAGTTCTAACATACCTGACTATGAACTCTCGCAGGACTATCAACCTCGCTGGATTTGTCTTTGGTGAGTATTGAACGAAAAATGGTTATAACATCCGTAGTTGATACAACTTTGTTTCTGTGTTAGGACTGGAAATAACAGCTTATCCCAGCTCTGAATATTAATATTTAATAGAAAGTTGTAGTCGAAAATTAAGTTCAATGAGAAGAAATAATAACTGAATCCTCTTCCTTGTTTTTACTACTATATCCTCTGAAAATAACCTAACCCGTACTCATAAAAGTGTCGACCATGCTGTTGTATTCTCAGGCTCGAAGTTTTTTGCTGCTACTCAAGCATACGAGGCCATGAGTAGGGTAAAGTCATTGAAAGTTATTAATGAGCTGGACTGTACGAAAATAATCGGCAAACGATTTTGCAAATTGGTGCGTTGATGAGATGAACAGACGGGAAATCATTTCCAGCGATAACCGGAAAGTGAAAAGTGAATTCGAAATGAAAAATTTTCCTGAAAAAAGCTTTTATTTCAATCCGCTAAAGTTAAAACAAACTTCTCCATAAGGTTATTACACAATTCATATGATATAAAACGTGTCGCCTGATTTACCTGTGTATATAAACAAATATATCGAATAACTTGATCAGATTGATTTGAATAATTCAAATTTTGAGAAGTGAGTAAATGCAACTATCATAGTAATAGTTCCAAAAATAGATATTTTATCCTTTTAGCCCATTTGAATAGGAGCAAGAAGAAGTTTTTTTATCTCAGTTTTTTGTAAGTTATGAACATTGATTGTAGTTTTGACAGAACGCTTTTTACTTCATTTCCCTTCGTTGAATACTCTTACGAGTGTCCCCAGAACGCATAGCCTTGTGGGTGCAAGGACAGCGCATTTAAATTTCAACTGCAGGAAAACCCAAGATCAAGGTCCCACCTAACCTAAAAAAAATGTTCCTACAAGCTTGCGTGATTCACCCTCTACCCGCATGCAATTCAGTTTGGAAAGTGTCATTTTTACGCACTAGTGTGGGAAAAGTTTTCCCACACTAGTGCGGGAAATTTTTTCCTACACTAGTGCGGGAAAAACATCTATATGATATCCTCGTAAAATATAAGTGGTGGGTGACAATATATTTAAGTTCAAGCTTTTTTGTTGCAATACTAAGTGAGTTTGTTCAAAATCGTCCATCATTTTGCACTATTTATTGAAAAAATGAGCAAATATTGATAAATAAAAATGTATTGTTATGAAAGTCACCCTATATATAGGCTTTGATTGATCTGATAACGAGTAGGTAACAATTGATGTTGTCATGCCGATCAATACACAAATTTGTTTGTAATTGTCATAGTGACAGACAAAGCGTCACTCATATAAAATTTCCGATTCAGTGAAATTGCCACAATGGATTATTCATCTGATGAAGAACTTCCACAAGAAATCGTGCAGGCAGCTACAGATGCGAACTTGGAGTTATTGCCAACGAAATCTAAACAAAGGTATGAGAAGCAATACACGAGTTTTATTGGATGGTGCAACAATAAAAAAGTGAAAACACCAAATAAAGAAGAAGTATTCTTGGCTTATTTTCTAGAAATAAATAAAAAAATAAAATAAAACATGGAAGCCGAACACTTTATGGGCAAGATATTCAATGTTGAAGAGTGTATTCAAAGTAAAGCAAAATTTGGATATCAGCAAATTTTACAAAATAATTGCATTCATTAAAGGACAGAATGTCGGTTTTCGACCGAAAAAGGCCAAATCTTCACTCAAGAAGACGTTTCAAAATTTATGACTGAAGCACCCGATGACATATACCTCATGATTGAGTTAGTAGCAATTTTTGGATTAGCTGGTGCTTGCAGACGAGAAGAGCTGACAAAACTCACCATTGACGACATAGACGACAAAGAAATCCTGATAATTGTTAATATCAAGGATTCCAAAAATCATTCCTCTAGATCCTTCGTGATATCTGAAGAAGCAAATGATGGTTATTTTTTGAACGTATACAGAAATAATGTACATTTACGTCCAGAAGAGACTCCTCACCGTCGTTTATTCTTGTATTACAAAAGTGGAAAATGTACTGTGCAATGTGTAGGAATCAATACCATAGGAAAGATACCCTCCGAATGTCTTCCGGGTGCATTTTAGAACCATCCACGTCTATATCGATCGGCGACGATTTGATGCCTGTGCCTGCACATTCGATTTCTTTCGATAATGTATTGCCCGAGTTACCTTCTTCTTCAGGAAATCAGCCATCTTCAAACAATATGCTGGCTTCCGCTATAAATTTACATAATGCATCAAATTGTACATTTACAATAAATATTACGAATAATTAGTGGATAGAAAATGTTACTCATGTTAGTTGTTTCCATTTGCATGAATGAATAATTGAAAAAATGAATTTGTTTTCTACGCTTGTAGAAAATGTATCATTCCTAACTCGCGTCGTTCGGGTTAACGGTAGTCGCGTGCGGGAAAAAATAACTTTCCGCACTTGTTAGGAGAATTACTATTATCTGGCATTCAGGAACGGAATTAAATCATTGGTTTTAACTTTTATCAGCATATGAATAAACATTTTTCTCACTTATAAATATTCTTCAGTTTCACTGGAGCAATAGAAACATACCCAATAATACAAAATATTCCTCTGAAACAATGTATTAAAGTCTTCAGAAAGTAAAGGTCGCGCAGTTAGATTTTTATTTACGGAGCACGGAATCATGAACATATCCCAGTAGTATAGGTCTCCTCTTTATTTTGAACAACAGCTGTAAAATTTCAAACATGTTAGATTTTCTAAACGCGGCCGATAAAGAGCTACTAGGATCGGTATATAGGAAACCAACAGTTGCCTATCGTACCGAGCCATAAAGAAAAATTCTGTTCCCAACGCGGATTGATCCAGCAGGAAAAAATTGGATCAATCCGAATATTTGAAATTTTCGACTTGTCTGCATTTGTTGTAATATTTCAGTAACCACAGTAGTATGTCTTGTTGCTGACTGGAATATTACGAAAATGACTGATTATTTTTTGTCCCAATAGAGCTAAATGAAGGATTGGTAATATATTTCAATCTCTGAAGAAGAGAGATCTCATGCCCAGCTAACAAATGGCTCATGCAAATTGAAGTGTATCTTGACTTCTCCGTTTTCAGAACTCCGTGAAATCGATATCCTCAATGAATGTACTATATCAGCTTCTATTCCACCCAAAACAAATATGACTTCATAGTATGAACACTGAACGCATCAGAAGTAGTTAATAATCTACGATCACGTTCCGTTAGGAGAGCTAACAAAAAATACTAATAAACTTCGCGGTTATACAATTCAAGTTCTAACTCACTAAAATTGAAATCGAAACTGTACAAAAAGGTTTTCCTTTAGTAATTGCCTCGATTACAATATATACTTTTACTAACCTACTTCAGATGCTGATCTGTTTGGTTTCTGTAACAATCGAGAACATCTCTCTTGCCGTGAATCACGAGATGATAAATGAAATTTCACTTTCTTGGTTTGTTGACAATTGCTTGTATCCACAATAACAGATGAAAGTGAATTCGATCGTAATATCTAGAAGAAACATCAAGTTGGTAATCATCATTGGAATATTATTCCAATCAATACTAAAATCTATCGTTCGTCTCTTTTTATTCTCTATGGAGAAGATACCAGAGAGTTATACACTTTTGGTGATCTGTCATCAATAAAATCACATGTTTTTATTCTACATGTTTGTAGTAGATAGATTACCAAGTCCACCCACACAAAATTGAACAACCAAATGATTACTATCCATACGTAACATGAATTGATGGAGACATCAACACTGAAGGATATGTTCATTTCAGTCTCAACCACCTATATTGTGGATTCATAGACATACGTCTGTCGAAAAATAACAACTTCCTAGATGGTTACCGCAAAGGGCATGAAATATATTTCGACAAATCACAGTACAGGTTTTTCCATAGAAGAAACTTCCGCATACATTTTTGGTAACACAAGTGCCGTTATTAGGCCATTATCAGTACAAGGTAGGTTCAAACAAACAATAAGTTGCCTTCAATGAATTTGTTTTGCAAAAATATACGCTTCTCAGGAGGCAATGAAAAGTACACTCGTTAGGTCAATCATAGTTCAACATCAAGCAACAAACTTGATACGGTTCCAAAATCAGGACACAGAGTTTACGAAAAGTTGTGGGATGTCGAAATAACACTATGTGTTTCTGTTCGGGCATAGAAACTTGTAACGAATCCTAGACCATGATTCTCGAGAGCTCTGAGAGTTGCTTGTAGAAGGTCAATTGGTCGGCGATAAAAAAAATCTGATTATTTTTTAATCTGTTGAGTGGACGCATGACACATTTTCGTAGTCTCAGTCCAATATGGAATGTATTAAGTTTTATTGAGAGAGCAAGAAGAAAAAGTAATATTTTAATATTTGGGATTAGAGAAATAACCGGCAAATTGTCCTTGCACAACTTATTCCATTTTTGGATGTACCCTCCAGGAATGAGATATTAACAACATTTATAGCATCGGAAAAAATACGTAATTGTGCAATTCATCTCATATCTCCAGAAGAGGAACCTTTTTCAACAGTAACATAACTGTAGAGGAACCGGAATTTCTATTACAAACGACTTGAGTCCAGAAGATCAAAAAACAAATTATCTTCTGATTAAAGATGCTCTATGAAGAAGGTTTTGTATCATTAATGAACTCTTGTCTGGACCATATATTTGTTAGGGTAAAACAGGATAATAACAAGAAAAAAATATTACCCTTAATTCTAAAACTATCATCATATTTCTAGTGTAATTGGCGATAAGAAATATAGTTTGTTTGCGTGAAAGTAAGATCATTAACACAATTAAAGTTGATGAAAATACTCTCGTCAGATTATTGCGACAAGAGACATAGAAACCCGTGTTCGAGTCATTGTAAGATGATGATCGAAAAATTTATCGATAGGTTTATTCAAGTTATCATTAGGGAGAGCTACTGAAACTATCAGAGTTTATGCAAAAATTAAAAAAGTGAATAACCTTTGGATTGATCAAATCCATCAAATCTCGTGATGAATTATTCAAAAGGCATATTTACTCCCCCAGATGATAAAGAACTCAAATCAAAGTACATAAATCATGAAAATAAATTGGATAAACTACTCAAGAAGGCAAAATGTTATATATTCAAATCGGAAATTAAGAGGAATGAAGGTTCGTCAAGAAATAGGTTAGAAATAATAAATAAATCCACAAACAACTATAAAACCAAAACTGAAGCAGTTGATAAAATCATTGGAAAACGGAGATATGATAACTGGCGAAAAATAAATATCAAATGATATTAATACATTTTTCTCGCAAATATGGTGTCAATTTGGCATCGAAAATAATTAAAGGACACGAAAAGGATTCATCCCTCAAACAATTCACTCATTCAAATTAAACTCGAGTTCGGATGTCAAAACTCTAGACATCACCTAGAAGATGGCAAATGAGAATTTGCCAAAACGTCGTGATTATAATTGTAGCAAAACGCAGATAATTTCTTTTCACCCTATTAAATTTCTACCCACTAAACCCATTTCAGAGTCCGCCCTTTATATGTCGGTACGAGGGGTTGCCTACGGCCGCAAATCAAACACCTAGCACTGTTTTGGAATTCTCAGAAAAACCATCGTCGTTTTTATATCGGAGATCGAACGAATCGCGGTATTGGGCCGTAAAGATTTTGTGCACAACTGAAACTCACGGTTTTCACAGTTAAGCGCTATTCAGCTGAATGTAATTTGTTTTTGGCTCTGAAGGCTGCATAATAAGTATTACTCGTATTGTGGAGACCTGCGTCTGCATCTTTATTTTAGGTAGGCAATGATGAACTCACTATTTATGATGGTTATCGAACGGAGGAGTCTCTATTTTAGCTGTGTTTCGTCAGTACCTTTGTTATTCGTCACTCAGTATGAACTAGTAAAGGTTACAGTATTTTGGAAGCAGCAGTCTGATTTTCCTGACCACCCATAAACATCCCTGAGGTAAAAAGACGTTCCTCTACATAATCCTTCAGAGGATCAAAACTACATACAGCACACGGAATGAAACCCGAGAAAACAGCTCATATATCTATGATATATATATATATATATATATATATATATATATATATATATATATATATATATATATATATATATATATATATATGATATTGGTACTCATCAAACCTGGTATGTGGATTCGTCATGATCATCCCTAGCCGATCATATAACAATATACAGGGTGTCCCATTCAAGAATCAAAAGTTGATGTCATTTCCGGAAAAATTGGAAATTGTTTTGTTCTTTCAGATATGTCAAGAAATGCTGTTCAGTGAGCATATTCAATGTTCCGAATTTCAAAAATATAGCTAGAAAAACAAAGGAGAAAACGGGGGTGTACCATGAGTCTGTGACACACGGTATATATATATATATATATAGTGAAATATTGGAAGAAAGTTTCGGAAACAACGAAAGAGATGTTTTTTGAAATGTCAGATAGCTTCCAGTTCAAAAATGGAAAATACAAAAGCTTAGCATCAGGTAGGTATGAGAAGTATAAAAATTGTTTCGAAAAATTCCAAAAATTAATGATGAAACTTTTTTTAAAAATAGAACCTTATACCATAGAGAAATTTATGACCCGCAATATTTTTAATATGCAATTTGAATATGTTGTATTTGTCGATTTTACCTTTTGTTTTGTTTTATCAATACACATGTCGAGACGCCTGTTCATTCAATTACAAACTCTATATTTTAATTTTATCGTGAATTGCAATTCTCTGAAAAAAAAATATTTCTATTTTATTCTATTTTATTGTACTAAGATTGAAGCCAAAGAACAATTCAAACATGCGTGAAAAACATACGACTGATTTCCTTAATGGAAAAATATATTCAACTAACGGATAAAGTATTGAAAAGTCAGGAGCAAGATTTGCAACTCAACCTCCTGGAAAGTAATGGAAATCAACAAATATTTGATGAATGACTGAGTAGAATTGTATAATTCACCTCTGTTGAAACTGTTCCAGGTGTTCGAACCTAGCCTATCATTTACTTATGTACTGAATGTACTAATCAGTTGATTTGATGACTTGACATGTCTTGAAGGCTTTATGGGCGATAACGAAGAGATAATTTGACAGGTATTTAGGGTAGGTAGAAATCACTGAAATCTAGCATATTCAAGTAGTCTCGTGGGGAAGTTTTGTGACGCCAATTCAATTTGAAAATACGATTGCCACACTGTGAGTGATTAAAGGTTATAATTACTGAACACAATTCATTATTTGAATAATTTGGATGGTTCTTCTATTAATCATCGCCCAATCTCCGCTCTCTCAGCTTTCATTCATAACTTCTTCCGTTGAAGATAATTTGAATTGCAAATGAGTACTGGAGAGGTATGTCGAATGCATCCAATTACTGAGTAGTTCAGGAATTGAAATTTGACTGTATAATCACTTGTCCATTGGCCTCGATCTTCTTTAATTTTCTCATTGTGACTTGTATGAATTGTAGAGATAGTTCTGTTTTCACGAATCCTTCATTGAATAATATAGTGCGGTTAAAATATACTTGGATATGGAATTGGTTAATTTATTTTATGCTCCAAAGAGGATGGAGATATGTCTTCCAAAGCCGAATCCCAGAAATGTAAACCACTTCGCTGCTCTGCTTATTTTCGGAAAAAGGACTTAGAAAGATTCTCCTTACGGATTTTGAATGTGACAAAATATCAAGTTCGCATACAATTCATGTGAGAGGACTTCATTTCAGGTAATTCAATAGTAACCAAATTTCTTTGACCTCACTCCTTGCCAAGAGTGGTAACAATTTTTTCTTCCATGTTTTTACTGTACCAAAGTCCGATAAAGAATTGAAATATCTTTCAATCAAAATTAGGCAGTTCCTCTCTTCTATTCGAAATTGAAATGTTGACACTACCCTCTTGATGACAACTGATGTTACACAAATATTATGCCTAATCAAGACTGATATAAACGAAGCCTTCCCAGTTGAAATTTTCCTGACCTTGATATCTTGACCTGTTCTTGATGTACAGTAAAGTTGGTGAGATGACCCGGACGATTGAAGTCTTTTGACCTATTATTGTGAAGTCAGGAATCTGACCTTGCTTTTCCAATGAACGACAGAATTCGATAAATCGTTGTTAACTACGGTATTTCCTAACCGTTATAACACCCCAAATATTCGAGCACAACAGCGATTTCCAGTTTTCCATCTCCCTTTAGGTATTCTCAGGATACCTTGACGACTTGCCTCTTTTCAGTTTGGAGCATGAGTAATTTATTATTCTATTTGAACCCAATTAATTCGAATTGGATATAAGTTGATTCCCACAGTTTTCGATTTGACTAAACAAGATCGGTCCATGATCCATTTGTAACAGGTATATATTTTATTTGTCGACACCGAAGACACCGAACTCCGAAATTTCCTTGAAATGATGTCACAAATTTTCCAAGCAATGTCTACTGACCCTAACGAAAAATGGCAAGATGTTGAAGTTAGTTTTGAACTGCCCTTATTTCAAACCTGTCATGTTTGTTCGTTTGTGACCTTTGAAGATCTATTTTGAAGGTTCGTTTCTGGAGTTTCAATGGTGGTAATCTGAAAATATCAGAGTTGGGTTATTCCATCTGAAAAAGCAGTTTCTGGTTGTCATCAAGTTTTGACGGATGCAGCAGACCTTGATGCTAGTTTCCTCACAACGATTGGAAATTTCAATTAGCCATCAATATATTATTTTAACACTATTGAGCTGTTAGACCAGCGGCAGTGACAGATATTCTTGACCAATTCGCATTTTTCTCTAGCAACGGAAAGTTATTGAAGCTGAAACAAATTGATCTGTCAAAAAATGTACGATACCATATATACTCGATGTGAAGTTTCACTTTGGTTAAATTCAACAATATTTTGGATGGAGGCCTTCTTTGTTACACGAAAACATTGCTCGAAATACAAAAATCATGATTCAATTGATACAGGGTGGCTCACAACTTTCCCAAATGTAGATGTACAGTTTGTTCCACAAGAAACAAATTTTAGGTTTGACTTCAACTACCACGCAGCATATGAATTCTTTCACAAATTATATTCTGTATCAGTTCGAAGTATCCTCTTGAAAATAATCTTTTTGATTATCTCCTCTCTGAAAATAAAAAAGCTTTAGATTCTTATAATATCTGATTGAAGGGCAGATTGGTATGGTTGCACCGATACGTAACTACAATATTACGAAAAAGCAAAAATGACTGACTATTTCCTCAGTAACGCATCGAATTATTCGTAAATTCGGAAATTCAATTCGAAAAAAAAAATGTGAAAAGTATTTCAAACTTCCCTCTGCTTTCTCTTTCAAATATTCCGCGAAAATTCTTTAGGATATTTCAGTTTTGTGTGTGGTGTCAAAATGTAATTGATATTTCAGAACCAACTTCGAACTGAATCTTCCCTGTTCAACTTCCCTCTTTACAGAAGGCGTCCAACATGGATCTTTATTCAATGAACAAGTTGCATTTTCCTTATTTCCGATTAAAAATATTCGAGTAGCTTCTTCAAGTTCCCTCTTTGTTCAATTCTGTTCAGTCATGAACGAATTGATATCAACCCATTCCAACAAGGGGTGAATTGATACAACTTTTTCAGCATATTGACCAAAGAGAGCCCACAGTTAGGTTCACCGTGGAAATTGAAGAAAATAATAAACTTTCTTTTCTTGACGTTGTGGTTGGAAAAACGTTGAATAATTTCAGAACAAATGTTTTCAGGAAAAACACTCATACAAATCGTTATTTACATTCTATTTCTTACCATCAAAATTTCAAAATTTTCGCGATTGTCAAAACGCCATACTCTTCATAATCAGTTATAAAATGAATACCATTCAGTTATTTATTTATCAGAAGTGGAATTGAAGAAGGCAAAAAACAAACCTATGTATATCGTTTTCAAGAGCGAGGTGTATCATATTCTCCAATATGAATATTCAGGTCTGATGAAAACACATAATCGGAAACATTTATTTAATTTCAATGGTCATTTTAGACAAAAACCAAATAATTAGATTTCTCCTCTTTATTTTGTATCCTAACTAGAGTTGTTTCTGTTTTCATCTGAGGATCTCGAATATTCAAGATGTTACGTCTATCATCTTCATCCTTGTCACTTGTTAGGTATCCGTCGGTATGCTTCACCAAAAATTCCAATAGGCAGATATTTTTCAGTTTTTCTCAAATTGAGTTGATACACAGCCTTCAATGATATCATAATCCACTGTTACGCTCTCAGACATTTTCCTCAATGGAATAAATCACTGTATCTCCACCTAATCACATCAGACATCATCCTACTAGGAGATAGTGCAGTTTATACGGAAGTAAGACACTTCAAGGCAGTGATTTGCAACAAACTCGGTTTTAAAAAATTTATTATTTCGCAAAGGTGATTTATTCCATGGATTGAATGAAGGGAATGAAGTTGAAGTAATGTAATATCTAGTTGGCTTTTCAACACGTAATCCAGTGGCAAATCCAAGATGGATTTCACTCAATCTGATTGAAAACATATATTGAAATAGAACAAATTAATATTTTTTCAACGGGAAATGTTGTTATATCTATAAGAACGCAAAATGAGTTGCAGTTCAGTTATTAGCTGATCCTATTATTGCCATATCGAAAACAGTAAAAATCCTAGAAGGTTGTTTGAATATGACAATTGTAACCTATTCAGGAAAGCATTAAAACGTCCTATCAGATCGCGAATGTCACTAACTGTTTACGATATTTTCTCAGGAAACGTAAATGTACGGTATTGTTGAATTTTTGTCTGGTGTAGGTACTCAAAAATATTAACTTCGACTTGGGGTGACACATGCTCTCGATGTACGTGGGGCTGGTACTTCGTGACCTGATTAACACTCCGTTAAAATATTCGGTGCTGAGAAGAGACAATGTACTTTCGATTGCTATAATAGTGGGGACACATTTTGAGCACCGATCATTTTTCTGACTGTCCTCTGAAATATCGCCCATGACCCAACTGACGGATTCGCAAATTTACATAAACCATAAAAGTGAACGAACAAAAGATGCTCCGAATCGGGCAGAGTGTTTATCTTTCACTTTCTCGAATAGAGAGAATGAAACTGAAAATAATTCTTGAATCATTCCGATCTCACACTTTCACAAAACGAATTCGCTTTCTTTTCTGAAACACACCAAAAAAATCTGAGAGAGCCTGACATCCATAAAATGTTTTGTGGCTATCCTGCGCTGAGAGATAAATAACAACTATGTCGATTACAATAAGGTCAACAGAATAGAATCTAGTTTCATTGATATGATCGAATCCATTTGTGTGCAATTACCTAAACATCAAACTGAAAATGTTTGCACTCGATGCGAATTTCACCGATATAAGTGATGCTTGACTTTCGATTATCGTCTCGAAACTACATCTTTTTTTCAAATCAATACTCAATTTTCTTCAACGGGAGAAAGAGTTTCAGAATTTGCTGCTTTTATGCGCTTTTGGCACCCAAAATATCCATTATTCGAAAAAGAAAAAAAAATGTAATATTCCTTTTTTTTTCGGTAGGTATTTTACGTTGCCAAATGTAGTTATTGATATTGATATAGACATAAGGAATAAAAGCTGGTGGAAAAAGATGTAAATATCTGTTGTACAATTATCAATTCTTTTATTTAAATTCATCGAGTTTTGAAAAACACGCAAAGAAAAGTAATTTTATGTGACAACTATATCAACCACCGACTGATTCTGTTTACAGAATCAAGTGTGTTTCTAGATTTCAACTACTGGATTCAAGGGGATGGAGAAATATCGAGAAACTGCGAGCCGTTTTCATCAAATCAAAAATTTTAAAATACATCGCAATATGTAGAAAACTCATCAAATATGCCTCGATATTTACTGTATTATCACCATACTCCTTTCTGAGGAATAGTTTTTTTTTATCAAAATGTAGGTATCTAGGTCTCCTTTACATCCTTATAAAGCCAACCAGAGGAGTTGTACCATGGCAGTCCCACTTCGTTTGCCCAACAAATAACATATGGCGTGAATGTTATTTTTATAATAAAATGTTCATGGATTTTTGATATAATGATATGTTCTGTGTTAGAGACAAGCAGATATCATCCAAAACTACCGTGAACATCGATTCAAAGATTGAAATTGATCGTGAACACGATATTCTACTTTTTCTAGATAATTCGTAGTAGTCATATAAGTTTATCTTAACTTCCAATGGGAGCAAATTCCAATTGAAAAGCTTATTTGGCCAAATGCGCCTTATTGAAAGCGAAGGCCAATACCATGAAGAGTGACAAATCCCATTCACCGTTGAAATGATAAAGGATAATCAGTGAAAAACTAAAACTTCGTTGATATGTTCAGTCTCATGAGACGGTCATTCAATTTCGAACACCTGCTGTCATCTTCTGCTTCAAGTTGAAATTACAGATTCAATTTGTCTTCTTGTTTGATTTTTATTTCCCTAGCTAACCCAGTGCTCCGCTTTCAATACACGAAACACTTTCTAATTTCATTCTCACCAAAACATACTTGAACCTATTTCGATTTTACCTTCTACCTTGATTCTGAAGCCATTGTCAAGGTGAACGGTTCATATATACCCAACAGCGCTGCTATTTTCAAGCAAATCTACTTCTTACGGATTGATTCCAAAAGAACTGGTTTACTGCAGACGAGGTGTTCCTACTTATGCTTTACCCCAAGAAGAAATCTGCTTCCACTTACAACGAAAAACCAGTCACCGTAACTGGGTCATTGGGTGAATGACATTTGTTGAACTTGGAGGATCTCAAGAAAGGTAATTTAGAGAAATTTCCTTGATGTAGGACGGTTTTCAATGTCATTAAAAGCCGGATACAAGAACAAGCCTTATTTATTTGGTATTTTTAAATATAATATACTGGAGGATTCTGTTAACATGTAACGAGTATCAGTAATATGTTACAATCTGAAAAACCTGAGGATACGTATTTTTGAAATGTGATGATTTGAGAAGTGATTGATCATTATTCCCACACATTCATTTCAATTTTTGTGCATTCATTGAGTACATTGTTCGTGTTTCGAATTTTCATAGATAAGCAGTAAGTGATAGGGGACATGAAAACTATCTGAATGGATTTTATGAGAGTCAATCTGTATGGAACACAAATTAACATCAATTCAAATGATAATCTCTCAGAACCAAACATATGTGTTGAAAGCAAATGAATAGTGAATTATTATTATCAACTTGTCGGAAATTCGATCAGAAATATCTTTTCAAATGAACGTCAGTTGACCATGAAGATAGTTTCAAGTTTCGTGAATTTCTATCTGCAAAAACGAATAGAGATAGAATAAAAGTAATTTCTCAAATTATGGCGTGGTGGGTATATTGAAACCGTCAATATTCAACACAAGCGTTATTATGTTTGGTAAAATATGACAGAAACGTGCCAAAACCAAACGGTTTGTAGGAGTAAACAATCGATTTGATTTGCCATTTGGAATATTCAGAAAATGAAAATAAAAAGATGAGTATTTACATAAAGAAATATATTGGAGGAGCACCTTGAGTAGTAGTGGATAGTTGTTGACTAGTCTTGTATTCGTGTATAGTGTCCATAGAAGTATGATGTCTGGTCGTCATTGTGAAGTCTGGTCCTTGTTTGTGTTTGTCTTATGGATGAAATGAAAGAGAATGAGGTCATAAAACGACCTTCTCGTTATTCTATAATCCAATAAATAAATAGAATAAATTAATTAAATTCTAACCCTAGTGAGATTATAACAGTTCTAGTCATTTTCATTCTTCGCACGACCCAAAGAATCTACCGAAGTAAGTGTGTGTATCGGTCAAACAAAAATTGAATGTGTATATTATTTTCCCTTTTGATATCTTATTTGATTCTGCATTCGAAAATTCGTTAGATTTCATAGAGTCTTTGAGAATTTGAAGGTAATAGAAATAACCTCTTCAACTGGTTTTGTACTCTTCCCATCCCTTATACGCCATATCACTTGCTTCTCGCTTTTTCCTGTAGTCATGACCATGACCTGCATGTATGACTGTGTGGCCTCCTTCATCATGATCAGAATGGACTAGTTTCTTCAGGCCTATAATAATGGAGAGCATGAGAGCTAGAGCAGATACCATCAGAGCTTTCATGGCCAGAAGACCGACACCACCGATACCAAGAGCTGCCATCATCTTTCCCATCATAAGACCCATCATCATCATTCCGCCGGTACCCCCTCCACCACCGCCACCTCCTTTTCCACCCCCTCCGCCACCGCCTCTAGGAGAGCCTGGAAATAAAAAAAAATTTTGATTTGATTTTTCCATGATTTTTTTTAAACAGGGTTCACAAGAATTTTTTTCTTCCGTAATATATATGAAACTCAATTATAATTCAGAGATACTGTGGGTTCTGAATATTGAGCAGGTTGTAATCATTCAAGGGAAATATACATCAATGACAGATAATTGAAAGTTCCTCCATCATAATAAAGGTGCCTCCTGAATGGATAAAAAAGGTGTGATGGAGGAATGTCCCAATATTTGCCAAAAATATTAGTGAACATTTTCTTGATGTCTCAAGTAACTCATACCTTTCAAAGTGTGAATTTTGTGAATCGCTGTTGTGCAAGAAAAATTCAATGAGATTCGCCAGTGTTGTGCCAGATAATGTCTTTTCTAATAATTGAATATGTTTTTCATAAGTTCATGCTGTCGAATATACATAGACACGAAGATAATGAATAAAAAAGTACTTATTTCACTGCAGACCCTCAGAAGTCGAAATTTGTGCGAGCAATGGATCAAAGAGGCCTTACCTTTCAACGTGCGATTACCCAGCATATATATATATATATATATATATATATATATATATATATATATATATATATATATATATATATATATATATATATATATATATATATATATATATATATATATATATGTGATGTATTCTCGACCGTACTTTATAAACTAGATTTGGAAGTTCTCAGGTATGCGGTCTGTTTACTGATAAAACTCATTTGTTCTTGATCTCAATATTTCGCTAATGTTTATTAGCTTCATCAGGAGAAAAGAATCATAGAATTAATATTCCTGGTGTGTTCATTGCCTGGGAAAGCTGAATCAAAACACAGGTTTATATATATATATATATATATATATATATATATATATATATATAGGGGAAAGTGGGCACCCTTCGTACACGGGGCACGTTCATACAACACCGCCACTGGTCAAATATCGCGCGCAATCGCGAGTATCTAGGGTACAATACATAGTTCTAACAGTCCACGATCAGTCGACGTCATTTCACTTCAGTCGCCCACCGGCCAGTGAAGTAAGAGCATTGAATGTGTTTCAGCGGTGCATGAGTAACTTCGATTGTATACTTTACAAGTTCCATAAATTTTAAAATTAATTTGTGATCAAGACGAAATATTTTTTTTGGGTAAGCGAATACTGTCTTTAATATGGTATAACATCAAATTTGCATGTATTTATAACAAGTTTTTCTGTAGAAAATTAGAAAACAATCGGTGCGTTTTGGGGCAGATTCATACACATTCATAAGGGGTAGATTCGTACGTGTATGAATCTACCCCTTTTATGTCAATACATTTCCTAATTTTTTTTTACAGAACCATGGTTCGAAAATATGAAAAGAAGGGTACAAGAAATACTGAAGTGGATGAAGAGTCAGTGTCCTTAGCCGTACATGAAGTAATGGAAGGCCAGTTGTCTTACAGGAAAGCAGCAGATAAATATAATATTAAGGCATCAACCCTACAAAGTCGTATAAAAAAAATTAGAAGTAAACTTGATGTAGATGAAAATACACAACGCACCTTCAATTCTAAATATACATCAACACAAGTATTTTCAAAAGAAGAGGAATCTCTTTTAAATGAATATATTGTGATATGCTCAAAAAAGCATTATGGGTTAACATTAACACAAGTCAGGAAATTGGCTTACGAGTTTGCCACAGCCAACAATATTGCACATCCATCAAGTTGGGATCAGAATAAGATGACGGGGAAAGATTGGGTGCATGGTTTTCGGAAACGCAATGAAAATTTAAGTTTAAGAAAGCCAGAGAACACGAGTGCTGCCAGGTCCTTTGGTTTTAATAAAAAAGCTGTGAACGAATTCTACAAAAATCTAGAATCACTTTACAATAGACATAAATTTTCTTCAGATAGGATTTTCAATTTTGATGAGTCCGGAATATCGACCGTACTAAATACACCTAAAATTTTGGCAGAAAAAACGCAGAAACAAGTGGGCCAATTAGTTTCTGCCGAGAGAGGTGAACTTCTTACATTTGGAGCTATCATATCAGCAAGTGGAAACACAATCCCTCCTCTATTTGTGTTTCCTCGCGTTCATTTTAAGGGCGCTCCAGAAGCCAGTATGGAAGGAGCTCCTGAGGGCAGTATGGGAGTGGCTAATAAAAGTGGTTGGATCAATTCGGATATCTTTGTAGAAGTTCTGAAACATCTACAAAAATTCACGAGTTCATCTACAAAAAACCCTATTTTGTTACTTTGTGACAACCACGAAAGTCACGTTTCATTTTCAGCTATCAACTATGCCCGTGAAAACGGAATAAACTACCTTTCATTTCCGCCACACACATCCCACCGTTTGCAACCATTGGACGTGGGTGTATTTGGTCCATTTAAATCAAAATTAAAAACCGCGTTTAACGATTGGCATGTAAATAATCCTGGTAAAACTCTCAATATATACAATATTCCAAAACTAGCAAAAATAGCTTATTTTGAATCATTCACAGCTAAAAATATCTTGAGTGGATTCAGTAAGCCTGGGATCTGGCCATTCAATACACTGGCGTTTAGTGATGAGGAATTTGCCCCAGTTCAAGTCTATCAGTCTGCTGAATCTACTTCAAATACCAAAGATATTTCTCTCACTGTGGATCAAACCACTGATATTTCCATTCAAGATGTCCCTCAAACACCAATAAATCGCCTAGAAACCTTAAAGGAGCCAACACTTCAATTAATAGAAACTCCACTAGCACCACAACTAGCCAAAGCCTCTACCTCTAAGTTAATAACTCCAGAAATGGTTCGTCCATATCCTAAAATTGAAAAGAAGATGCAAACAAAGAAGGGAAGGCAGCCGGGAAAGTCTCGCATATACACAGACACACCTGAAAAAGACAGAATAGAGGAAATGGAAAAAATTAAAACGATGAAGAAAATGGAAAAAGAAAGGAGGTTCAAAGCTAAGGAAAAAAAACGCGCTTTATCTTTTTTAAATGACACAGACATTGAAACATCAAAACTGAGTCATAAAAAAACAAAAACGGTCTCTGAGAGTAGCGATTCCGATGTTAGTATTAGTTTGCGAGAGAGTTCCACATCAAGTGTGGATGTTCTTGATGAGATGGAAACCGAAGTAAGGATTGAAGTAGTTCCAGAAAATATTAGTGATTCAAAATTCATTTTAGTGAAATTCGAAAAAAAGAAAAATGTTTTATATTATGTAGGACAGGTTCAAAGTCACTTCAGTGAGACAGAATACAAAGTTTCATTCTTAAGAAAAAAATCATCTTCATGGACATTTGTTTTTCCAACTGTAACGGACGAAGGAATGGTTGACATTGCAGATATTGTATTAATACTACCAGATCCAATTTCATCTACTACTGCGAGAACCTCTAATCTTTTAAATTTTTTGGTAGATTTGACCTCATTCAATGTACAATGAATACTAATTATTATTATAATCATTTCTGATCTCATTGGAATGTAAATTTAAGTTTTATAGAAGTGCAATATGTTTTCTTTGTTATATTCATTATAGATATTTTTTTATTAATATTATTTTGGGTTTTTTTGTTAAAGAATTTGTTCTTGAAAAATTTGTACGAACCTACCCCATAGTGTACTAAGGTACCCCATATAATGTACGAAAGCGCCCCATTCAAGGGGTACATTCATACATTCCCCCACTTTTTTTTTTTATTACCTAGAAGAAGTTGTATTGTGTTTCATCAATTTTTTTTGTCAATTGTACAAAGTTAAATGTATGTGCCATAAATTGAATGAAAAAAAAGAACAAATATATGATTTATCTCAGGTCGGCATGGATGGGAACAAAAACTGTACGAAGGGTGCCAACCTTCCCCTATGTATACTTTGTATCAATGATATTTCAAAAATATTGTTGCGTTTTATGTTGATAAAAATATATAAGTACAAACTTTGGAAACACCGGAATCCCACATAATGGTAATTCAGGGAATTGAATTTGTTTCGTTGGAAAACAATGCTTATAATCATATTTTCGAGGTTGATTCTCGATTTTCCAACAGAATATTTCGATATGATGGGAATCAATAGGTTCAGATGTGGATAGCGTTGAATGAGTGAATTTTAATTATGTGGATGGAAAACATCCCACCGTGGATGTTTCATCTAGCATAGATTGGACTGAATTCAATTATTGATTATTTCAATAAATAATTGTCTAGAAATCACAATATACATTTCTCTCATAAGAACTCCTGTTCGACTTGAATACCCCTCAATAAAATATTTTTGAATCAACGAATTGAATTCGACTGTGTGACTGAATTTCATCATAAACAAAAAGAAGATCAACACATATAATGGAATAAATGAAATATCCAATTTTATTTCAGCTCTACCAGTTGTAGCATCTAATAAAGTGATGATTCAAGCTATATCTTCGAATATTTACGGTAATACAAAGTTCAGTAGCAAATTCTTGAGATACTTTTTTGGCGTTATTCGGAATTGAAAGGTGAATAGAGTTTTTGTTGTGTTAGCAAAAAATTGAACATTGAAAAAGAAATTACCAACATGTAGGAAAGCTCTTTCCTCTTTGACTAAAAATTAAATGTTATGCTTTATTGATTCACAATCAACAAAGCAGTATTTCGGTCAATTTTGTGTTCTCGAAACTGAATGAATGGAGATAAAACTAGAATACTTCGTCCAATTGAACATTAAACATATTCAACTTACATGAAAAATGTGTTTTCAGGTTTAAAATAGCTTGCTTCCATAGATGCATAACTTCAGTGCCAACAAGTCCATATACATTTGTACGTTAAATGTTGAAGTACCGAATGGGATTGCTAATTATCTTGAAGATACACATCCCTTCGCAAAGTAACCAGAATGTGTAATTTACTACTCAACTGTATGTGGTTTCATCCTGGAGTTGGAATAATTCTCCAAATGGCAAGGCACATACGTTACCCCAAATTTGTTTTCTCTATATTATATACTTGTACCACTTGCGCCAGCGGTTCAAACAAATGAATTCATATTTCTTGTATGACAACGAGAGAAAATTATAATATTTCACTTAGTAACAAACCCGAATATACTGCAAAAACCGTCGTAATTCTGACAAATGGGTAGGGATCAAGTACAAGATGAATGTTGTATTCTACGATAAGCCCACAGTCGAGTAATGCCGCAGCTCAGTACACAAATCTGAACCTCGAAGTGTGAAATGAGCTAGAGGTTTTGGAGCAGTTGAGTTTTAAGTGGCAATATTCTGTTTGTAAAGCTCTTCAGGTTGAGAGAACATATATTTGTTCAATTACTGAATGGATATTGCTGAAAAGTTAGTAATCAGTAGGATTGATGAGAGAGTGTTTTCTGATCTTCAGTGTCCCAATAAGGAGTATTTGATCCATATATAGATGATGCAAAAAGATACGAAAACAAGTTTCAGATGAAAATAACCTAATATCACAACGGCAACATTTCGGAATCAGTTTCAGATGTACAGGATGTTGCATCTTTCCGTGAGGGGACATAATATATATATATATATATAGAAGTATATATATATATATATATATATATATATATATATATATATATATATATAGATATATATAGAATAACGATTTAGTGACTGGTTCGAGTATAGGTCTTGCTGTAGTGAGGTTGCAGTCAAAAAAGGGGGCTAAATTTACAAAGAAAACTCTTTGTTATACGTCGAGCTTTCGGTAATGTTTATTACCTTCTTCGGGACAACTATAAAATGGTTGATTACAATATATATAAGTTATTTTATAAATGGAGTACTTACTAACGTGAGATTGAAATGAAATTGGATCAGAACAAACAGAAAATACATGAATGAAATGAAATGACAATGACAATGACAAGTTTACTCAATCAAGGCGGAAAATTTTGGTTAACGGGTGTTGTAGTTTTTTCGTTGAAAAGTAATAAATAAGTATATATCTGACTGAGGTTGTTCAAGTCGGTTCGTTTATTCATAGAATTTCGTTCTTTATGAATATGAACCATTTCTAGAAATATTCTTTTCGAAAGATTCTTCTCTGTGTCCAAAACTTCAGTATTCTCATAATCCATTCGATGATCATTACGATTCACATGTTCCGATAAGGCACACGAATTAACGTTTCTTCTACAGTCGCTTCTGTGTGAAATTATGCGACTATTGAGATTTCTAGCTGTTTGACCAATATACGTCTGATTACAATCTAGACAGGGAATTTTATAAACAATATAAGATTTCTGTTTTTTTAAAATTGAAGATTTAACTTTGGAATGTAAGATAGAGATAGTACTTATGAATTTTTTCGTGATTTTAATGTTTTCGTTCTTCATAAAATTCACTACAGCAAGACCTATATATATATATATATATATATATATATATATATATATATATATATATATATACATAAAAATAATAAATCTTGGAGTTGCAGTCTTGTACTGGTCTTAAAGTAAACTCTTTGTAATTTTGTCAAGCTTTCGGAAAATATTTATTTCCTTCCTCAGGACAACTACAAAAAAAGAATACATAAATGAAGAAAAACGATTGAATCTACTTACATAACTTGAGTAAATAGTGGAGATTAGCACCAAAAAAGGAATATAAAATAATGTAGAAATGTTGGACAGACAATGTAAAGATAAAATTTGAAGTATATGACAGATTCAATTTGATTAGGAAATATCAAGTATCTGTACTGGGTGTATTAGCATTACTATAATTTTTCGACTTGTCTCTGTTTGATTTTAATATATAAGTGTAAATTTCACTAAGATTATTGAGATCAGTTCTCTTATTTAAGCTCTTACCCTCTTCATTAATTCGTAACATCTCTAAAAACGTTCTTTTGAACAAGTTATTCTCTATTTCAAGTATTTTTACATTATCAAGTTTACATAAAAAATTGAATGAAATCTCAAAACATTGCAAACTAGATAAAAAAACTTTTTTTGATATTTTAGATTTTATTTTTGATTCAAATTATTTCAATTTTCAAGGAAAATATTATAAACAAATTTTTGGAACTCCAATGAGTTCTAGTATTTCACCCATATTATCAAGTTACGTACTTGACCAATTATTAGAAAATTCTTTAGCTGAACTGAGTTTCGAATTACCATTTATCAAAAGATATGTTGATGACTTGATCCTTTCTGTTCCTAGAAATGGAACAGATGAAATACTGAGAATATTTAACAGTTATGATCCGAATATACAATTCACAATCGAGAAAGAATCCAACAATTGTGTCCCATTTTTAGATATGACACTCATTAGAACTACAGAAAATACTATTATTAGCAGATGGTACAGAAAATCAATTTGTAGTAATAGATTTATCAATTATTACTCTTATCATCCCACGAAAATGAAATTCAACATGATTGATAACATGAAACAAAGAGTAATTAGAGTTTCACATCCTTCTTTAAGATTAGAGTGTCTAAAAGAACTGAGAGATATTCTCATTGAAAATTCTTATCCACGACATTCGATTAACAAATTACTGTTTAATGAAAGGACTAATACACCTCCGGAAATATCAAATATTCCTCATGAAAATCCAAACCAAATTGTGAAATACCGATCTTTGCCGTATATTAGAGAACTAACACCAAAATTGATCAATGTCTTAAAAAATACCAATATCAAAGTAGCACAAAAAAAAAAACGTTAAGACCGTTAGTCAGTTTTTCTCAAAATTAAAAACCCCTCTCGAAACCACCCAAAATTATAATGTTGTTTATAAAATTCCTTGTAATGACTGTGATAAGGTATACATTGGTCAAACGTCTAGACTCCTGAAGGGCAGGATAATTTCACATAAAAGTGATTGTGAAAGAAATATAAATTCCGGTGCATTGGCACAACATGTCAATCAATTGGACCATAGAATGGGTTTTGATAATGTAAAAATACTTGAAATAGAGAATAACTTGTTCAAAAGAACGTTTTTAGAGATGTTACGAATTAATGAAGAGGGTAAGAGCTTAAATAAGAGAACTGATCTCAATAATCTTAGTGAAATTTACACTTATATATTAAAATTAAACAGAGACAAGTCGAAACATTATAGTAATGCTAATACACCCAGTACAGATACTTGATATTTCCTAATCAAATTGAATCTGTCATATACTTCAAATTTTATCTTTACATTGTCTGTCCAACATTTCTACATTATTTTATATTCCTTTTTTGGTGCTAATCTCCACTATTTACTCAAGTTATGTAAGTAGATTCAATCGTTTTTCTTCATTTATGTATTCTTTTTCTGTAGTTGTCCTGAGGAAGGAAATAAATATTTTCCGAAAGCTTGACAAAACGACAAAGAGTTTACTTTAAGACCAGTACAAGACTGCAACTCCAAGATTTATTATTTTTATGTATAATATTGTCAGTCAAGAATCACCCAATTATTCATATATATATATATATATATATATATATATATATATATATAGTAATATAGAAATATACCTGAAGATCCTGGTTTTGTATACCAAGTTGTGATTATTGTATTGTCAGTTCTTCTGATAAGTTTGGTGTCTGAAAAAAGCACACTACAACTGTGAATTGTCAAAAGGGGGTCGTAACTATTGAAAACTTGCAATACTTTATTTATACCAATGTGAGGAACACTAAGAATGATGTCTTCAACATATTTTTTGAGGAATGGGACCTGAAAACTCAATTTCCTCAAAGAAGTCGAAACTAGATCATCCATCACAAATTGTGCAAGGATGGGTGACCAATTGGCATGCCAATAATTTGTTTGTAACAAGTCTCTCAATAAGAAAATACTGTTGTATCAAAAAGAAAGTGTATCAATTTGAAGAATGTTGTGAGGTAAAATTTTCAAAATTTTGAAATGTTATGCCAATGTTAAGTTATGCTGTTTTTTGTTTTGGTCCTTCTCGTCCAATCTACTTATCTGGGAACATTACATCCAGCCCCTTACATACTTGCTGGTGCCCCATCTTACTGAAGCCACATTTCATCTTTGATGTGACCAGGTAGGTGCTTTATTAACATAGGGAAGTCTTCTCTGAGGATTCGATGAATCTCTCGTCCATTCAATTTTCTGAGGAATTTGCATGTGATAAGGTTGATATCTGTTATTTTTCAAACTTCTGGCAATTGAAGATTTCGATATCTCCAAATCTCTGCTACTTTCCTTACACTCAATTCAGGATTTCTAACCACTGCTAGAATAACGTATTTGACTCGGCCTGTTCTTTCAAATCGTTCTTTCAATAATTCAAAACAATTCACGTTCGGATACCATCTGTCAGGATATTTTGCGGCATACATACGGGAAGCCAACAAACAATTTCCTTCACTGGCACCCATTGCATACTTCCATTACAATTAACTCTTCCTTTGTATAATTCATAATGATAACCCATAACATGTTGGTATCACTGGCTGAATACTTTTATGTAGAAAGCGAAGACAGACCAATATACAGTGTGTTCCATTTGATAAAATCGAATATTTTTCGACTAAAGGAAATTATAGTTAAGTAACATATGAAGCACCCTGTATAGATATGAATGTTCATCGGACCATTTCATAATTTTTTAGTGTTCTCCGAGCTACCACACCACATAATCCTCAGATCTTTCATGAAACAACCCAATGACAGCTGTTTCATTCAGCTCCCGAATTTACAAAAAAAAGTAACTTGGCAACGGCGCATTGCAACAGAAAAAATTTTAGCGATTTGTGCTGAACTATGGGACCATTGTATTTACAGAAAATTGTTTTATGAATGAAAATATGTCATTTTCTGTCACGGAAAACTGCTACACCCTGAACATCTGAAACTAAAATCAAAATGTGGCCATTGTGATATCATGTTATTTTTATCCGAAACTTCTCTTTGTATTTTACTGGTTAGGATAATTGTGGCTCGCACCGACTCAAACTTCATTGAAATTAATTTCTCTTCATGGCGAGTTTTTTTCCTGTGTGATCAAACAAGTTTGAGAGAGAGAGAGAGAGAAAGAGAGAGAGACCCCCTGCCAAACATTTTATTCGGGTTCCGTCGGCCGCAGGCAGAAAGAATGCGCTCTTCCGTTTCATGATTTCCCAAATAAAGATTACATGCCAAATTTTCCGTCAGCCCAAGTTTGATTCTCTTCATATTATTATTTCAAAGACAGTGATCTATGAGTGGGTCTATTGAACCGCATAGGTTGTCCCTTCTGTACTCTGATAATTGTTTGGTGGCATTTATGAAAAAAAATTTAGAAATGCCTTGTCATAGGACAAATCTAGATTTCGTCAGGAGTATGAAACTGTTCAATCGAAGTGAGTTCATATTTTTTGAAGTTCATATTTTTTGAAGTTCATCACCACGACCAACAATCCTTTCCACGTAGAATATCAAAGTTATAATGACAAATTATCACACAGAAAGAGCGAGGATAAGATTCGACAGAACTGCTTTCCTGCTTCTGCTCAAAAAGAGCAATCAGTTTTTTCGAACTCCTCACAATATGTAATATAGAAATGCATTCACAAGTAGGATTCCGAAACTCTTTGTAGATCTATATGAACAAGGCAGACTTTCGTATATTCAATATTCAATATTGCAATACCGCACCCTCAACGATGTATGTTACACCGTCCGGGAAGAGGGATGTCGACAAAGACACTGATCTTGTACTTTGAGTGGCTATAGACGAACTGATGGGATTCTGTAATTTGTTCAACCAGATCATAACTTGATGACTCCCTAAGTAAGGTGGAGCCAATCTTGCCCACTCTTACTATTATCTACAAATTCACAATAATTTATTTTGCTCTAATAAATACTAAAAATTCTGTTTTCGAGATTACAATCAATTTTGTTATCCATGAATAGGGTACAAGAAATCAACAATTCCAACAAGGGTATAATAAAGTGTATCTCCAGTTCGAGATCCTTCAACTTTTCCGGAATGTATAAAATTCGAGTTGTGCCCGTGGTCTATTCAACGAATAATTTTTCATTTCGTATACATATATATTTATGAATGTTCCTCTTTGCGTCACATTAGATCACGTCGATGTGTGTGATTCGTGTCATTTCCACTGATAATGATGATGTACATTCATTCAGTCAATTCCTGAGAGGCATCAAGTAATAAATACTATTAGGTAGCATGGAGGATATTTCGCAAATCCTTCCTTCCACTGTACAAGATTGAGAACTTTTAAAATTTAGGAAAAACAAATTTCGTCGAAACTATCATTGTGACATTTCGTGATGCAATAATAATACTAGTTTTTTTATAGTGAGAAATCATTCAATACTAGTTGTTGAACATCTTTCGTGTGGAATATTCAGGCTGAGTTGGCTCTGGTCGAAATAATCCAAGCTAAAGTAATTTGCGGAGTAGGTAATTGATTTTGAAGGTTGCTGATTACGACTTGGAGTATGAAGGCAGTCAAACGGTCCTTGCATCGTTTCTATGAACAGAAACTTCATTCCTTTTCATATTTTTCCCCAGATAACACTCGAATGGGTTGAGCCCCAGCAGTTTACCTCCTTATATGAAAAACAGATGATAGCTCCGTTGAACTAAAATAAATATCGAAGAATATGTCCCAACACGAGAATAATGCAAAAAAGTTCATTGTTCATCTTTCATTTTTCTATCTATCTGAAGTGTGGATATACAGATTTTTTTTGTCATTGAAATAGAATAATTTTTTTCTCCGTTCTCGTTCATAATCCAACATGATTTATCTGTGGAGATGTTCATGGCCTAAACCTTTAAATTTCATTTTTTTTTGTTGAAACTGGTCAGGGAAACAGATATTCAAACTCTGTTTATTTCAGCGTTTCGACCTTAGACTTAGTCATCTTCAGGACACAGCCGATTAAAGTTTTTTTGTTGAAAAGTACATTGAAAGGATTTCCTCTATATACTTGAGAGGCGGATAAATAATTTAATGACTTCTATGTGATTCACTTCGTTTCAATTCTTAGAAGCACGTTTCGTGCATTCAGTTAACGCTTGCAACTTTGATTGTTTCGCCACTTGTTTTCTCGTTTTTTTTCTATGATTTCCATGTCAAAAAATAATCTACGAACTACAAATCATATCTGATAAAAGAATTAATCTTTTTGTAGGCATCAATCACCCGAACACCAAAGCAAAACTATTTGCACTCGAAGTGCGTTTCGCTAGCAAAAGTTCTTATCTTCAGGAGAAGGAAACTGATGTCTACACAAAGTTTTTTCACCAGAGGTTTCAATCTCTTCTCTTATATCTGATGAAGTCGATTGGGGTTGAAACGCAACCATGCTATTCATTCATGTTACAATAAGTAGTCAAACTCTTTATGTATTATAGGCTTCGAGATGGAAGTGAAAACACCCATCATGAAAATATCTCAACTTTGAGAACGGACCTCAAGTAATGGTATCAAATAATTTGTTTCTTTACATTTTGATTACCTATCCCATTATCCGAGACAATCATTCTTTGGATAACAATATAAATTTCTCTGGTTCCACATAAAAATTTTGTGTCATCAAATCGAACTGGGAAAAACTCCCAAAAAATCCAAATCATTTCTTTTATTTGATATACCATGCATATTCTTTCGATCAAGAAAACTGATACATTTTACTATTGATGATAGAAAATAATTCATCAATAGATTATCAGCCATAAATTTTCAGTATCAGGCTCTAAAAAAATTGTTGAAATATACAAATAGATGAAATAGTCATTATGGAACATCTGCTGTTTCTGTTTGTTGGGTTTCGAAACTTTCTTTCTGTTGTATATTAAAGAATCTGGTTGAGAGTAGCTCCAATTGATGAAACTAATATTAGAGGGAAAGTTATACATTTTTCTGTTTGGAACTTGAGCTATTAGGACTTCTGATAGATGAATTATGATGTGCCGTCGATAAAAGCACCCCTCTGTTAGATTCGTGAGCTTTAAGTTAGTATCAGAAGTAATAACAAAGTACAAAGGTATATTCAAACTAAACACCATTCATTTTTTAGTCATGACTATGTTATTTTCTACATTACTGAAAAATACTCCATTGATTGCATTAGGAAAGAATTTTACAATCATAAAATACTCATCCATTTGACATCACTAGAACTAATATAAAGTTATACCACGTGCCTGACATTTTTTTTGAATAGGTGGGAAGAATAGCCTCATATACGTAACATTCGCAAATTAAAAAGCAGATGTTTTAGCAAAGAGGTACGCAGAATCATGTTTTTCCGCATCAACTATTTCCGACCCTTCAAGCGTGACAGGTGAGCATTGTAATAATTCTATTTGCTCAGAAGTTTCGAAATATCAAACCTCCATACGTAGAGTTTTCAAGAATTGATTCTGTTTATATGAGAAGCAGAAAAATGATTACTCACTTTCGTCTTCTTTATCATCCACTTCATTTATGGCAGTTTTGAGAGCTCTTCCAAAACCTTCACCTGGCATGAGTTCCGGAAGCCTTATCCTCAGCTCGTGATTCTCCAGATAGTTCTCCACCACTCCCAATACAGTCCCATCATCGATATTGGCCCTTGCATCGTTTTCACTTGCCGTGCTGATGATGTGCACCCCATCACCAATTTTCAGGTCTTCGGGTTGGGACCTCAGAAACTGCCTGAAAACTTTCGTCAAAATTTGAAAAGCATGTGGCCCTTCTGCTGACGCTCTGACATCCGAGAGAAAAAAAATTGCACTAATCAACACTAAGTACTTCATGTTCTAGGACACTCGATTAAATGTGGTAAGATGCATAAGAGATCAGCTCTTATATGAAACAAGGTAAGAAAAAAGGAATCCACTTTTCCAAACTTTTCATTATTGGCACTTAGTGGAGCAGAAAACGAAGAAAGAAATAAATACAAATAAACTACGAATTAGATCGGTGAGATGAATTGACCTGCTTAGTGATCAAATCTCTTGCAGTTTCTATTTACGGGAGAAGTTCAAAAAATTCTCGATATTTGTAACAGATATCAGAAAGTAGAATTTGTCACGCGAAAAAGTATGGTGGTCCCAATTTTCTCTCTTCAGTTTTTTTCATCAATATAAAAATGCTTACATAGTTGAGACGTTTCTCAAATATATCCTAGTGGAATTGTGAGTTCAGTTCTTTCGCTAATGTATGTCACACACTCTATAGAATTTGTTTATGTTCACTTTGACAATAATGTGTAATGTGAGGATTCCACTGAAAATAAATGTGGTAAAATTATGAAGAATAATCTAATTATTAATCGTTCGATGGAGAAATGCAGCAAATCCTTTTGAGAACATAATTTTGAAATTATTTGCTTTCAAACAACTGGGAAATATTTTCCCAGTACTTTTCGTTATTTGGTGACAGTTGAAGAAACTACGCTTCGTGTAGTCGAGTGCAAAAAAATCCACCATTCAAAATTACCGTACAACAAAAATGTATGGCGTTTCTTTACTCACCTTGAAGGTGACGTTCTACTATTACAAAAATGTGATGGGCGTTCTGGTACTATTGTAATATCTAGATATTAAATCGATTCAGTTTCTTCTACTTCCAGGTTTTCATCAACCTTGAAGAGGTTATATTGTGGTTTGAAGTTGCATGAAAAGGAGATGAAGGAAGTTTTATCAAAATTTATAGTGAGGACTCTGTGGTCAAACCAGTTCTTAATTTCATTCATGTCTTTTTCTATGATTTCCTTGAGTTTATCCCAATTTTCAGCATGAAAAATTATAGCAGTATCATCGGCGAAACTGAGCACTTCTTCCTTCATATCTAGAGAAGAAATATCATTGATGTAAAGAATAAATAGAAGTGGACCAAGGACGGTATCTTGGGGTACACCATATTCAACAGTTTTCCCATCACTGATACAGTTATTTGTTATAACTTGCTGCTTCCGGTTACTCGAGTAGCTTTCCATCAACATTTTAACCACTCTTCGACAACCCAAATCCTCTAATACGTCCAAAAGCTGTTTGAGATTCACCGTGTCAAACGCTATGGTGAGAACTAGAAATACATCTATCGTTTTCTTCCATTGACTGGTTTATGATTTGTTTTCTTTATTTTGTTTTGTTTATTTATTATTTATTTATGTTATTGTTCTCATCTATATATTTTATATATTTGTAACATCATATTGTGTATAATGTGTAATGTAGGTGCAAATGAAATTTATCATTATTATATCATTTCATGTTTAATATTTTACATTTCCATTATTTAATCCAATTTTCTTTTTAATGTTAGTGGGATTTCATTTTCAAGTTTTTTGTTTTCTTCACTTTGTAATTTTCAGCTTTGCATTTTTTGGATTAGAATATTTTATTTGCGTTTGTTGTAACACACTGTATACTTCCAAACAGTATTTTCCATTGAGGCTTGTCAATCTCATTTTCAAATTAGTATTTCCTCATGATTTTCGTGAGATTTCATCAAAGTTGTTATTGTTGAACTTGTAAAACGCAAATTATGGGTTTTTTATGGAGTACCACGTAGCGCAAAAATATCTGTGCAGATGACGATTTGCTTCACCTTCAAGTTTATTAGTACGGATTGTAAAAAATTGGTCAGGAAATCTATCAATGCGCCCGGTCTATGTGGTCTTATTCCTATTCAAAACATACCGCTCTCATAACTATCTCAAGAGAAGAGAAGAGAAAAATGTATTCCAAGTTTCTTTTCCTGTTGCAACTCCTGCGTATGAAATAAATATCGATATCAACTATTTATATCATATATATTCATAAATGATAAAAATCAACTCCATCTTGTGATCGTTCGTTCTAAATCAACATCTCGAAATTATCTCTTCCACCTGGTAGAATCGAATGTCTCCAATCATAGCAAATGAGTAAATGTGCATTTTTTCTATACTAGCTAACTGGAACGATTCACGGTCATTAGAACAGGACGGATATACTAGTTTACTCTTATGGACAAATTTTCAAGAGCAGGCGGCCTTCATAAACTGGAATTCAATTGGAGAAAACTGTTAGTTATTTCGTTACTAATTGTCGATGAGGCTGAGGTATTCCGGTGTATTTGGTAGCATCGTAGTTATTATACAGGATACAGGAATAACATCTGCAGTGCTCTGGAATTCGGTTGTAGCTATAATGACGGTGATTATCTGCGATTTTCTCATTTGTTGTAGAACATATGTGATGATATATTTCAATCAGTCTCTGAATTGAACAATTCATTTAAATTCATCATATCGTAGGCCTGAAATGTTCCCCTGCCGTGTAGTGTTCAAAGAACACCGCGTGAATCAAGGGACAGGAGACGAATTAACATTAACTTTGAATATTTGAAGTTGTAAGCCTCAGGAAAAAATTCTTTCGGCGAGGAGTTCCAAAGCTCAGCTGTTCTGTTGAAAAAAGATCCCTGAGCAAGAGAGGTTCGACAGGTCTCCACATTCACAACAAAGGGGTGGGAATTCTGTACTCGTCGAGTCATCCGTGTAGATATTGCCAAGGGTGAAACGACTGAAATTCAGAAGAGCACCGACCGTAAAAATATCTATAGGAGAGAGACAAGCCTTCTACGGTTTTCCAATGAAGTGAGCGATTCTGTAAGCGAAATATCATCAACAAGACGGATTGCCTTTCTCTGAAATATATATATATATATATATATATATATATATATATAAATTTTTTCTTCGGAATTCATATCCGTTGATGGATTTTCCTGGGTTGTTCGACGTTTCAACTTCCTTCCATTTTGAAGTCATAATCGGGAACTGTACGACAAATATCAATAGGAGCTAATTATTTGAAATTGTATAAGAAGCATTCCATGTAACAAGCTGGCAAAAATCTTTCTCCATATATATTTGACCCCGCTGAGTCCGAATCTCCCTGTTGTCAAACCAAAATTTCGACCGTAAGTGAGATATTCAAAATGGCAGCCGTTTGCTATATTGGGGCTAGTATTGTTCCTATCGGCCTATTTGTGCCATTTTGTAGTCTTCGGCCATATTTTAACTACTAGAAGACTAGGGGTCAACTAGGAAGTGCCAAATAAAAGGTGGCGGGAAATATAGCGACAAAAATGTATATTTCAAAACTTTTTTCCGAATGCATAATTTTGATAGATTTCAAGTTGTAGTTCTACACTTTTCTGCACCAAAATCTTGTTTAATGGGAAATTTGCTCAACTGATAGTAAAAAATTCAAAATGTCGGCTGTAATGGCGGCGCGTTCGGTCACTACATGTGAGAGTCGGCTTATTATTTCTGACGTTACTTGGTACATTCGAGGAAGGAACAGAGAAAGGAGCATTTCATTCAAAATAATGTTTCACTTCACTCAATTTCAAAATTCTCAAAATTAAGGCATTCTTCTTTGCCGCACTTGCAATACTATATGCATCCTGCTTGGACACCCACATGAACTCGTGTCGTAAGCACCCTTGCACTTGCAGGTAACCAACTCTGGCCTATTTCTGGTCACTAGCGGTAGTTTTATAAAAATTGGCACCATCTACTTTCCGGGCACCCTCCACCAGCACTCCGTGAGGTCCGGCAGTACCGATGTAGAGGCGCTTTTCCAGACACATATCTAAAATTGAACTTTTTCAAGTGAAGTTCGTGGCTTGTAGTGTAAGTTCTTCTGCATTCATTTACTTGATAATGGGCCGCAAGTGAAGTTGCAGTGCATCACTTCTAGGTTGAAGCAACTCCACCTACCTGACCCGTCCAAACATGGCGCTTCTTGCCTCATCTGCCGTTTGAGCCACACTAAACTATTCGGACAAGAAATCACATTGAAAATATCGGCAGCTGTAAGCAATATCAACTTATGTAAACCCTCCCACAAACAAATGCTGGACAAAGAACTTCTTTGCCGCTTAAAAGAGTGCAGGTAAAGCCTTCAGTTGCGGGGGATCCGATTTTCACGACCCATCACTGCCGCTTGAACCGTGGAAGTTAGTAGATTTTTGACCACTTCTCTTCAGCCATCATGAAGTAGCTTTCATGCGATGGAAGTGATTTTGCCTCTAATGTAAGTGAGATTTCTGCCAGTGGATTTCAGTTTCCTCTTCACAACCTCCGAACACAAAACGTCAGTAATTACCCGACGAACAAGGGCAGAGCCTGTTGCCCGCTTAGTCCTAGTGACCCCTCCAATTGAGAGATAGGGATATCGGTCAAAGCGTATGTGGATATATTCTTTGGCCTCACAGCACCCTCCACCACACGTATTGAGTACAAATCGTACCAGAAAATCAATGGAGAATCAATATCTCACATGAGGGACGCACCTAACCTTCCCTTGTATTCACTAAAGAAACGTAAACCCTGGTTACCACCTGAATCAAGATTACAATTTTTCTCCAATTGAAAGAATGAAGAACTTAAAAACAGATGGTTCGGTTCGTAATGTTTGTTTTCTAGACAGATTAATTTTGTTTCTTTGCAATATGATAATGATGAAAGGAGGATTTCAGATATATATAGATCTAACAATTCTATCTGTAAGACAAAAATGTCTACAAAAGAATTCAAATATGACGTCGATGTATTCTTCGGCCTTGCAGCACCCTCCACCACACGCTTTGAGTACACCCCTTACCAGAAAATGAATCAGGACTTTATATTTCACATGAGGAACCGTTCATAAATCACTAGACAATTTTTAGGCCAATAAGGGCTCCGCAAGACCAAGATATAGTCTTGGTCTTGTCTTGGTCTAGATACAAGACCAAGATCAAGAACAAGACTTAATGAATCATCTCATGACCAAGACTTGACTCTCGAAACCAAGTTCAAGAATTTTTCCCAAGAGTCTTCGTCTTGGGCTCGAAATTAAAATAATGTACTTAATTTTACCCAATATTAAGATAAATCTGATGGAGAATGTAATTTCCTTATATTTCAATTACTTATTTTTCATATGGTAGGTTTTTAATTTTTGTTCACTCAAAATAATAAATACATTTTTCGAATTCAGTATTGCCGTTCTACAGTTTACAACAAATGGATGTATGTTGTAAGGTCACAGTGGTCCATACCTCCTACTATTGAAAAAAAAAATAGAATTTTTATTCGATTTGAATTTGAAATTTTTGGAAATAATTTCGATACCGCGTTGTTGCCACTTCCTGCTGAACTTGGCAACGATTTTTCATTTCAAATAAATCATCGTGTGTATTTGAATTTGGGGTTGAATATTTCCTTCAATTTTTCAACTGTTTTTGAAATAGTGGTGGTTGAAAAGTGAGATTTTAAACTTTTCAACATCCTATTATAGTATCTTAATTGAATCACCTTGTATGGGTTATATTTATATTTGAAAATACCACATAGAAGGGGGAGAACATATTTATTTATTGGAAAGCATATTTGAAACTCAATATAAGTTGCACCATTGCACCCACCAGAGTTCGATAACAAATAAATAAAAATAAATAAAAATGATAAATTATGACCAATATATTTGGTCAACTATGTGATATTTTCATACTCCTACATAACATAATGAATATTGCAATTTCCTCTAGAATGCCCTCTGGCACATTTGCTTTTTACTGCTCATCACACAATAATCCATTGATAAATATCAATTAAAAACCTAATTAACATTCCGACCCTTTTGAACCTTATTTCTGACCTTCCGGTCTGTGCTCTAGATTTTTCAAAAATTACATTCCCTTGGTGAAATGACGAATTTATCTCGCTCACTTCACCCGTACAAATCTGTTGGTTTTATTTCAATATCTGTAGATATATTTATCAAAATGAAGAATATATTTTTACAATTTTGGCAACTTTTTATTCAACAACACCGTAGTTGTAATTTGTAATATTAAGATTGAGACTATAATATTAGGAAAATCATAAATATAACTTTATGTTCAACACCAACATCCTCCGAAGAACGAAAAATTATTCTTCTTCAACTATTCCAATTTCATCTCTGAAAAATGTAATATTGGCAGGAGTCGAGGGTTTAATTAGGGCATCAGCTATCGTCTGATTGGTCGGCAAGTATTCAATGAATATTTCCTTCCTATCTAGTTCCTCTCTCAAGAAGTGATGTCTCACATCGATATGTTTCGTTCTCTGACGATTTCCTGCAATACTGCTCAAATCTATGGAAACTTTGTTATCGCAGAATATTTTTGTTGGATGAACAATCAAATTGGGTTCTTATTCTTTACACAACCCTCTCAACCAGAGTATTTCTAGACAACTACTCGAGAGAGCCATGTATTCGGCCTCTATAGATGACAAAGCTACAGTTTTTTTTTTACTGAAACAAGAAATTTGAAGTCTGAAGATCCATGGGAGGATTATACCTATTGTTATACCTACTCATTAAACTGATAGCGTAGGCAATATCTGGTCTTGTAACTCTAGAGAGATATAAGAAACATCCTATTGCTTCTTTATATGGAATTTTTTCATCAAGTGGCATTTGATATGTTCGAAAAATCCTGCTTCTTGTCCAATGGGGTCTTCACAGGCTTACAATTAGACATATTCATTAAATTTCTTCAGAACGTCATTAACAGAGTTTGATTGAACCAGTCGAACTTTAAATCTAACATATTTCGTGAAGAGTCTCTTCTGATCTAGAATACTCACTTTGTGTCAAGAAGTTTACAATTTGCCATGTGTCATTTTCCAACAGGTACTTGTGTCCCTCTTTTATCGCCTCTATCCACAATTTTTTATCTGACCAACTTATTGCTTTTTCAACAGTTCGAGGATCATTTATTTCGGAAACAGTAGTCATTTAGGAGAGATATAAGGTACGCGTCCATAGGTATGCATCTTACGTATCGTACGGATCGTATAAAACGGATCGATTTGTGGTAGTGCGTCCACTGTATCCGTAGCGATCGGATTGCCGATGCGATGGTCGATTTTCAAGTAACATTCGCATTTTCGTTGTGAGTGGACGATCGGAAACATTACAGTGTGTAATGTTTCCGATCATTGAGAGTGATGAAGAACTTGTCATTATTGCTATGTTATTAGATGAAGAATATGAAGAAGAAAGGAGAGGAAATAAGAGAAGACATAGAATGTGGATACATGACATATTCAAAACAAGATCACAATTTGGAGAATATCATACACTGTTTACTGATTTGCTCAACGACGACGTGAAATTCTTCCAGTATTTTCGTATGTCTCATGCGTCCACTTATCGGCAATCCGCATGACGTCATCCGCACCAGTCGAAAAAGTTGCCACTTCGATCAATTTCATCGGCATTACCGACGTACCTATACCTGCGATTCGCCCGCTGCCAAACTCGATGGCCTATTAGACATTTCTGGAAAACGGGACATAGGATTATTTTGAAAATTCGATTTTTTAGGTAATTAGTTCTGTTCTATCGATCTAAAGTATTTTCAGCGCTGCGACGTTGCCGCTTATATTGAAAAGTAGCAACAACTTTGATATTTTAAATAGGACACCCTATATATTATTGCATTTCTCGCTTCGTTATTGCTTTCCGATTATTTTTGTATGATACTTCCCTATACCTATCTCTAGTGGTTTTCGAGAAATTCATTGATTTCCTTATTTTTTGTGCGAAACATAGCTTTAATCAAATCCTTATTACTGCGGTATTTGGATTCGAAGACAGCTGAAATTTTGGATGTAGTTTGACAATGCCCTGTGTATTAGTTGTGTCTGAGGAAATTCTTCGACCATTATACAGGGTTGTTCAAAATTTGTGATTTTACCGATACATACAAAAGTGGTGAAAAGTGCATTTTTTCAAATGAAACATCCTGTATATTATCGAAAATCCTGAAAGACAATTGATGTTCCTCTCAAATGATATGTCATGTTCCTGTACCTAAATAGTCAGGTTTCCGAAATAAATGCAAGTTTCTATAAAAAATGGATCATTTTGACATATTTTGTATTAGGTAGCTATGAAATGTCATGGAACATGTCAATATGAAAATTCGACAATTGATGCATCAATAGTAAAACGTTTGCGCGTTCAATAACGTAAATTTGATTAGAAAAGAATCAAAATTGAAATTCTTTATTCTGTATGGTCAATGTGATCAAATTATAGCAAGAACATGCAAAATGTTCTGTAGTATATTGAAGTGTGTGAAGATGACGAACTGATTGTACGAAGAATGATTAATATACAGGGTATTACAAACTCTATGGCCTATTAAACGTTTGTGGAGATGTGGGACATAAATGCTTGAAATCTTGTATTCCACGATAAGTGATTGCGATCTACCTCTTGAGAATATTTTCACCGTTGCAGTGTTGTCACATCTGCTTGTAACTAATATCGACTTCCTAATTTCAAATGGGGAACACACAGTATTTCATTCCGTATTTGAAGTCTACTGATAAATACAAATAACCTCTACTGAACATGTCGTATACCTATCTCTACCTTTTATCGAATATTGATTATTTTGTAATTGTTTTGCTACCAAAATGGGACCAAGTTTAATTCAAATATCTCTTTTTTTACTTGAGTTTTTTTGGATTAGTAACCTTCCACAACCTAAAAAATGATAGAATCAATATAGAAAAACTATACTAAGTTTGCCCTTTTACTCTTGTATAGATTTCCTGGTTCTTCAATATTCCCAAACACAGCATAATTCCGTTCAATTCCTCTGAATTTTTTTCTATTCATATGCGGTAAATTTGGATAAAGTTCATTGAATTTTCTGCATGTTCTCGAAACAATTCTTTGGCACTCACCGTGAATATAAAACAAATTTAAAATTGGAAAATATGACCTCTTTTGATTAGTTATACTGGGAATTGAAAATGATAGTCACACACTTCAATATACTACAGAACATTCTGCATGTTCTTGCTATAATTTGATCACATTGACCATAGAGAATAAACAATTTCAATTTTGATTCTTTTCTAATCAAATTTACGTTATTGAACGCGCAAACGTTTCATTATTGATGCATTAATTGTTGAATTTTCATAATGACATGTTCCATGACATTTCCTAGCTACCTAATATGCTACAAAATATGTCAAAATAATCTAATTTTTATAGAAACTTGCATTTATTTCGGAAACCTGACTATTTAGGTATAGGAACATGACATATCATTTGAAAGGAACTTCAATTGTCTCTCAGGATTTTCGATAATATACAGGATGTTCCATTTGAAAAAATGCACTTTTCTCCACTTTTGTATGTATCGGTAAAATCACAAATTTTGAACGACCCTGTATAATGAAGAAAGAATTTCCTTAGACAAAACTAATACACAGGGCATTGTCAAACTACATCCAAAATTTCAGCTGTATTCGAATCCAAATACCGCAGTAATAAGCATTTGATTAAAGCTATGTTTCGCACAAAAAATAAGGAAATCAATGAATTTCTCGAAAACCACCAGAGATAGGTATGGGGAAGTATCATACAAAAATAATCGGAAAGCAATAACAAAGCGGGAAATGCAATAATATATAGGGTGTCCTATTTAAAATATCAAAGTTGTTGCTACTTTTCTTTATAAGCGGCAACGTTGCAGCGCTGAAAATATTTCAGATCGATATAACAGAACTAATTACCCAAGAAATCAAATTTTCAAAATAATCCTGTGTCCCGTTTTCCAGATATGTCTAATAGGCCATCGAGTTCGGGACACCCTGTATGTATAACTTACTACACTAATAATTCTAAAATACGTTTCATACGATCCGAACGATGCGTACCTGTGGACGCGTACCTATAATTGTCTCTTTGTACAGTTTTCGGGGTCCTAACAGAATGTCTTGGGGTTCCTTAATAATCGCCAGTGAATGATTGCCTTCAGAATTTTCTCCTTGAATAAATTCAGGTTCCTCTTGTTGTGGTTCCGTTTCTGTCTCCTACTACGCCTATGTGTGACCGTTGGTATCGCGGGGTGAAGGGAGTGCTCGAGCACAGAGACTCAGAGACACCTTGGGGCAGAGAGTCAGTCGGTCGATGATAGGGATAGGGAGTTGACAAGGGTGTTAGGTTAGATACCTAAAGGTGCGTAGTGCTTATTGTTACCGAGCACAGTACCGATCTGATATGTTTGATCATTCTTGATAAGTTGTGCAGTAGTGAGCACGCTAATATGAGTTGTAATCAGTAGTGTGTGCGAGTTTTATTCTGGCCAGCACCTATTACCCTTGAAAGTAACCACACCTGCAGAAGTAAGCACCCACGCAAGAGTCTCCTGCATCTTCGAGCTTATTCATTTTGGCAGCCCAACTACGGCAAGTGGTAATATTGAGTGGTGAGACTGGAATTATATATAGTCTATAATTTACCCAACGGGTACGTGTATGTAGTCCATTTCCATTTGTCGGGAGTCGTAAAGAAGCTCAGCAAGCGATCTTGGCCCTTATCACATCCATAGAAGCGGCGTCTTTTTTTGTTCACCAGTCGCTCGCACAGCAGAAAGAGAGGGAAGAAAGAAGGTCACCGGCATTGTGCTGTTGTATCGATGCAGCGCGCGCAATCCAGCTGAGACGCATCATCGCCGTTCTTCGAGGGAATTCGGTGAGAGAGTTCCGATTTTAAGTATTTGTGGTACCGCTCGTGTGTTCATGAAAAAAACTATATAGAAGCGTTGGCGTCATACTATATAGGTCAGCATGTCTGTTCATTAGGCCGAAATTGATTTTGTTTGTTGTATTCTGATTGTATAATGAGTGCAAAGAGAAATAAGAGAAATAGAGGCAGTGACCTTCAAATTCGGATTTTAGAAAGCATGATTCAAAAATTAACTTTGAGCATGACCGAGTTACAACAGACGGACTTAGTTTAGCTCAAAACGTCGATAATATTGATCGAAGAACAAGAACTTTATGGAACGAAGCATCGTTTTCCTCGCCCGTACAAAGAAACGATACATAGGTACCTCATGTTATACCAGTTAATAGTGATCGAGTATATTTATCGAATTGGAGGGAATTGGGGGGTGATAACCTGAGTTTCTACCTAAATGGTGAAATCCATTCTATCACCTTATTGGGTAAATTGAAAAAAACACTTATAGATGCGGGGACCCCGAGGAAAGTAAAAAGGGTCTGGCATTGACATGTCTGAGGGGCACGGCTGCAGACTGGGGGTCGATTAAAGAAAATAGTTTTAGTAATTTCGAAGATTTTGAGAAAGCTTTCAAAAAGCGTTACTGGAGTGTTGAAGAACAACGCGATCTATTCTTAGAATTGAATTACGGTAGATTTGAATCTGGTAATAGTAGATCAGAGTATTTCTTGAATTTGGTTCGCTTGGCAGGGTTTTTGGACGAGAAAATTACTGAACCAAAGCTTATCGGCATGATTGCCAAACATTTTCCTGCGGAAGGTCAGAGAGGTATAGAAACGAAAGGATTTTCGACTGTAGAGGAAGTGGAAGAGTATCTTTTAAACATTGACGATACTTAAATATGATTCACGATACGAATCGGGAAATAAAATGCGAGGTAACGTTAATAATAATCGCCGCGGAAATTCAAATGTGGGACCGTCGGGAGCTTCTAATGCCCCTATAACTAGAAATCAAACTAATACTAATCCAAAGCAGGCAAATAATTCGAATAATAATCAAAATCCCAACCTTTATTGTATAACTTCTTTCAACAAGTATCCTGAAAATTTATTGTCTGACTCGGATGATGAACTAGAAGAAAATGAAATGGTTTCGCCTGCCGTTAAGATTTATGTGGGCGAGCAAATATTCGAAACACTAGTTGATCGTGGATCAGACGTGTGCGCCGTTTCGGATCAGCCCCCAGATTCTATTTCATGAATTCGATTGTCGAGTAGCTCAGACTGTGACTGTAGCATGAGCTATACAGAAAATATACGCATATTCTAAACAATTCGATAATCGAATTCGTGAAATAAAATCTGGGCTCAGTTTTATAGTAAACTGAAAAGTGAAATATTAATTTTGCCGGTCACGAATGTATCGATTGCCGTTGCCGTGGGAGGTAAAACGCAACGTATCGAAAATCAAATATTATTACCAGTGAAAATAGCGAATTGTTGTATGGATATCGTCTTCCTGGTAGTTCCTAACTTGAATTGGGATCTCCTTTCGGGCGCAAATTGGATTTTTAAATATAAGGCGGTTGTAGATTTTGATAACCTAGAACTTTGTTTCCGGGACGGGATGGAAACACGTTCCACCGAAATTCTTTTCAAGCAGCATGCGGTTAGTTTGCATATTAATCTATGTAAAAGAGATTGTGAAAGTTATGATTGTCAAATTAGTGAAAAGAAATATCTTGATGATACGCCTATGGTTTTACATCGGTATACTGAAGCGGAGTTTGAATTATCGGTAGGCCAAGCTTGTATAGACACGACGAATAAGCAAAGATAAGTTCATGAAATTGAATTGAACGATTATAGAGTATTCCGCGCGCCATTCTATCCCATACCATTTATTTTAAAAAAAGAAGTTGCGTCGCAGATTGCGGAAATGCTCTCTTGGGGTATTATAAAAAAGGAGAAAACCGAATACGTTTTGCCGCTGGTATGTGTCACTAAGAAGAATAAAACGGTTTGAGTATTTTTGTATGCTCGGGCTCTCGATCAAAGAATGAAAAAGGATTTCATGGACCTCCGAATACTAGTGATCTCTTATCGAACTTCAGAAAGGGTGAAATTCTTAGCACGATCGATTTGACAGCCGCTTATTAGCAGATTCCAATAGAGAGCGACCATACTAAATATATCGGGTTCATTTACGAGGGCGAAACTTACACCTTCAGTCGTTTACCCTTCGGTCTTAGCACGTCTATGGCGAATTCAATGAGATGTTTGAATAATGTTTTGGGGGAGGAATTTCGAGAGTTCACTTCCGTCTATGTTGATGATTTGTTGATTCATTCGGATACAATCGAAGCTCACTTGGGGCACCTCAATAAAATAATTCTCACTCTGAATAAGGCAGGACTAAAAGTAGAATTGAGAAAATCGCAGTTTATTTGGCGAGAAGTATCTTTTCTAGGTCATAGCATCTCTGGGGAAGGAGTATCAATAGATGATAAACGAATCGACTGTATCGATAAATTTCCCGTACCTCGTAATTTGAGGGAGTTGAGAGGATTTTTAGGCCTTGTTAATTATGAACAGAAGTTCTGTAAGAATCACGTCGATCTTACGATGCCTCTCCTGAAATTATTGAAGAAAGGGCAAAAATGGCGATGGGGACCGGAAGAAGATAACGCCTTACGTGCTTTCAAGGATGCTTACCTGAAGGCGGTACTAATGGCGCACCCGGATTTGAATCTTACTTTTTATATCCAATGTGATAGTTCGGATTATGCGCTGGGCTGGGGGGTAGTTTTTATCAGCTGAGTAATGATGGGGAGTGGCAAATAGTGGCCTATACGAGCTCAACCTTCAAGGGGAGTCAGATGACGTACACCACTTCGGAGAAGGAAGCGCTGGCTGTAATTCATTGTTCAAGGCAGTGGCGTAACTTGGTTTTAGGGCGTGAATCAGTAATTTTGTCGGATCACAAATCTCTGAGTTGCGACTTGTTTTTTACTGGCCAAAAATGTCCAAGCAGGTCAGGCAATTAGTGGCCTCGTGCGATTTATGTCAAAAGGCGAAATGTTTTCCGACGAGTAGAGGATTGTTGAAACCGAGGTTGAAACCTATTATAGTGAAAAAACCAGGCGAGCTCGTCTGTGTGGACATGGTTGGACCATTACCACAGGGAAAAGGGGGTGTTACACAACTTTCAGTCATCGTTAATGCCTTTTCTAAATATGGTAAATTATATGCTTTGCGCCGAGCTACTTGTCGTTGGTCTTCAACGACAACCAATTTTCTTGGTAATTGAAAAAGTAGTAGAAAAATAATTGATCTTCATTTGACGTGTTTATATTATTCTCTTTCTCTTTTTTCTTACATCTGTCAATCAATCAGAGTGTTACAGTGAAATTAATAGTACAGTCAAACAAATGTTGGGGATACCACAATATACTCCCCTTGGAAAAAAAAAACATATAACGTACGAAAGCGAACGAGTAAACTAATTAATTGCAAAACTAACTTTTTTCCGACTATCCCTGATTTTCACGTCTGGATATTCTTGTAATATACCGTAAACCCGTGTTACTTTGCCCATAGAGGCAAACTTTGCCCGGCAGACAGCTGTATTTGTTTACCCCACATTTTAGGTTGGTAGTGATTCTGAACTTTGGTAACATTTAGTTTTGCAACTACAAGTTGCAAGGCACCTGTTTGATACATTTCGTGTGATTGTCAACGGTCATATAGCGACAACAACAGACCGGGCAGTTTATCGGCATTATCGGCAACATTTTAGTGCTAGAAGTAAGTATGGCAGTTCATTTGTGTTTTGAGTAAAATAATTATGTTGTGGCAAGCTAGTTTATTTCATGTTTGGACTTCAAATGTGTTCTATGAAGTGTAACAAAAAGTTGATATATTTCGATTAATCGCAAAAAATGTAAAAGTGGGCAATGTTTCCTCATTGTGGGCAATGTTATCCCATGGCATAGACAACTTTTTTATTTAGTATTTGTTTGTCTATCCCATATTTATAATAGGTATTATTATTTTTATTCTTTACATAGGATGGGTAAATACAAGAGAAGGTTAGGAGCAAGGCGTTATAGGGATTATGACGAAGAAACACTGGGAAATGCCATCAGGGCTTTAAAAAATGGCATGAGTTCTCGACAAGCAGAGACTATTTACAAAATCCCACGAAGAACGCTCCTTAATAAAGTAAAAAACAAGCACAGCGGAACAGTTGGTCATCCCACAATGTTAACAGAAGTTGAAGAAAGATGCCTTGTTGATGTCGTTATTGCTAGCGCAGAATTTGGGGCACCTATGACCGACCTAGATGTGCGTATGCTGGTGAAAAATTATTTAGATGAAAAAGGAATAGAAATGCCTGTTTTCAAAAATAATTTGCCTGGCACAGAATGGGTATCTCGATTCTTAAAACGCCATAAGGACAAACTCTCTAAGCGTCACTGTCAAAACCTAAAAAGAAACAGAGCTGGAAAAACTGCAGATGAATTTCAAGAATATTTTGATAACCTGAAAATTACTCTGACTGACGTTCCTCCAAACAATATTTCAAATTACGATGAAACTAATTTGAGCGATAACCCAGGTAAGCGATCATAAAATGTTTCCTACCTTATAAAACTTACTTTACCTTTTGTGTTAGGAACAAAGAAATGCTTATTTTCCAGAGGAACCAAATATCCTGAGAGGCACATGAATTATAGTAAAAGTGCCATTTCAATAATGTTCTCTGCCACTGCATCAGGAGAACTTCTACCTTGCTACGTCGTTTACAAGGCTGAACGGCTATATAACACATGGATAAATGGGGGTCCTGTAAAAACTGTTTATAATCGAACAAAAAGTGGCTGGTTCGATGCTGCTACTTTCCAGGATTATTTTTTGAAAATAGTTGTGCCTTGGGCGCGCAAACTGGAGGGACCAAAAGTTGTCATCGGAGATAATTTGTCTTCACATTTAAATACAACAGTTTTGAGAGAATGCCAAAGACAGAACATACGATTTGTATTTCTACCACCCAACTCAACTCACTTGTCTCAACCATTGGACGTGAGTTTTTTTGCACCATTAAAAAGGGCCTGGAGAAAAATACTAGATGATATTAAGACAAAACAACCTACATTAAACTGTGTTGAAAAATCTATATTTCCGTCCCTTTTAAGCAAACTGATAACTGAAATAAGCATTCAGTCGTCAAAAAACATACAGAGCGGCTTTCGGGCAACTGGAATTTACCCTCTGCAGCCTTATGAAGTATTGAAGAAACTGGGTGGAGATAAATATAAAAAGAGAGTTTCCCGTGAAATAGATGCATCCTTGTTGAGTTACCTTCAAGTCAAAAAAGCTTCCAACGAAAAAATTACCAGTGGCAAAAAGAAAAAAATGCTGAAAATTAAGCCGGGTTGTTCTGTAACAGCAGAAGATATTGAAAATCAAGAAAATGACATCGATAAAGATAGTGAGAGCGAAAATGAAATTGACAATGATCCAAGTACATCTCATCCAACTGCCGAAAACGAATTTGAAGATCAAGCTGAACAAGAGGATCAAAATCAAGGAGTCACTATAGATGTTTTAGCAGATATTACAAACACACAAAATGAAAACAATGAGATAAAGCAGGGTGCATATATAGTGGTCCAGTTTTTTGGTAAGAAATCCATTAAACATTTCATAGGAATCGTTCTCAATACTGAAGATGAAGTAGAAGACGAAGACAACTCTATATTTGTAAAATTTATGAAGAAAGGTGCAAAGGGATTTATTTTTCCCGAAATAGATGACACCTCAGTAGTGAATTTATTAGATGTCAAGGAAGTATTAGAAACCCCAACAATCGACAGAAGGGGAGAATATTTATTTCAAAATAAATCTTTAAGAAAGTTCAATTTATAATGTGATAAAATACCTAAACTGCTTGTGATATGATATAGTATCTCTATGTTGAGTTTCAAAAATTTTATCTTTAAGTAGTAAAGTTTTATTTTTTATGTAAACCAAAGAAAATGAGTTTTAAGTTAGTTTAAAGGATGTTTCTTTTATTTTTTAATTTTCATATTTTTATGTATATAGGTAACAGATTAAAACTTTGTTATGAACAGCTTTTGTTTTAATATTTGTTGGTTTGGTTCGGTCGATATTAACCATTTGTATTTTTCCATTCTTTGTGAACAAGTTCATCTGAACGTTTTTCAACTTTGTGAGGTCCTTCATAAGGTTGAGAAAGTTTTTAATGCTTATTATCAACTCTGATGAAAACGTAATCGCAAGTCGTAAGGTCTATTGGAACAAAAGGTTTTTCTTTACGATTTCTATTGCTATCTAGGGGTTTCAGATTGGAAAATAATTCACGGATTTCGGATAACATGGATGAAACATCAACGGTATCTTCTGTTTTCGTGAAAAATTCTACCGGAAGGCGTAATGCTTGTCCATAAACTAATTCTGCTGGCGAACATCCTAGATCTTGTTTGAGACAGTTACGTAAACCAAGCAAGATAACGGGGATTTCATCGACCCAATTTTATGTTTTGCATCGAGCTATCAAGGCTGTTTTTAGGCTTCTGTGAAAACGCTCTACCATACCATTGATTTGCGGGTGATATGTGCTTGTGTGAATTCTGTGAGCACCTAAATAATCAATGAGTTTTTTACAGATTTTTTATTCGAATTGAACTCCCTGATCAGTGGTGATGGTATGAGGAACGCCAAATCTACATATTTATATAATTTTGGAAGATGTTCTTAACAACGGTAGATGATGAAATATCTTTCAGTGGAAAAGCCTCTGGCCAACGAGTAAAACGGTCTACCATTGTTAATATATAACGATATCCAGATGATATTGGTAGGGGTCCAACAATATCTATATGGACATGTTCGAAACGACCTTCTGGAATTCTGAAGTTTTCAATTGAGGATTTTACATGTCTTTGAACTTTCGAAATTTGGCAATTTGAACATGTCCTTGTCCAGTGAGTTATGTCGGTGTTCATATGTGGCTAAAAATATTTACTTTTCAGTAGTTTTTCGTAGTTCTTATTCCAGGATGAGTTATGTTATGTAGTTTTTCGAAAATTTCACGGCGCAATGATTTTGGAATATATGGTCTATTTTTATTTCTTGAAATTTCGCACCAAATACTGGTATTTAGGAGTGGAATTTCTGTTTTTCTCGATGTGAATTTAGAATTGTACTTTTGTTCAGTCAGTTTGTGCAATTCTTCATCGTCTTGTTGTGATTTGTAAGGAGTGTCGATGTCTTAGTGAAAATTAAAATTAGTTGAATCTATAGAAAAATCCTTTGTGATACGCGACAAAGTATCGACTACTACATTGGATTTTCCTTTGATGTGAATAATATCGTTAGTGAATTGCGCAATATATTCCAACTGGCGAGTTTGACGTGGACTTCTTTCAGCTTCACTTATCAATGCAGTAGTCAAAGGCATATGATCGGTAAAAACTGTGAAATTTCCTCCTTCGAGAGTATGTCTCAAATGTTTGATTCCTGAGTGAATACCTAAAAGTTCAAGATCAAAAGGTGAGTAGCGTTGTTCAGTTGAACTAAATTTTTTTGAGAAAAATGCCAAAGGTTCGAGCATATCTTGATTTAACTGTTCCAATGTACCACCTATGGCTATATTGGATGCATCTACAGTCAAAAAGAGTTTGGCATTTTTTAAAGGATGAGCAAGTTTTGTTACGTCAGCTGAATCATTTTTTATTTTATTGAAACTATCATCGCATTCTACTGACCAATCAGTAATATCTTTACGTTTCAGTCTTTGTAAACTTGTCATTAATTTGTATATTGCTTGAAGAGTTTTAGCAGCTTTGAAATAACCATATATAAGAATGTCTTTCATTTGTGTGAAATGTCCCACAGCTGCCACTGTTGAGAACAATTATTCCTTAGTCATATAGTTTGAAGCAATATCTCCAGGTGATTCTCTTTTTCTGCAAGTGATGCTCCACTGACAGAATGAAAATTATTTTCTCCGAGTGTCTTATTTGTCTTATTTGCCTCACTTGTTGAGTTATTCATAATTTTAGCCGAATCGCAAATTCATACCAGAATACAAGTATGTCCAATGACTCTCCATTCAACTTCAGAATCGTGAATATGTGCTATGTTTTATTGTATTGTTTGTGTTACAGGTCATCCACATTCCATAGTTATTCCACCAGTTGTAATGTTAACGACGTGTATTTTCCAAACCATAAGACTCTCATACACGAAAGCTGCACGGATAATTCACTTCTCACGAAGTGCAATGGAAAATTGCAAAGCGTAACAAACGTAACATTTACCTTATTCATGACTCCCTATAATGGTCTTCGAAGAACATTGCGTGCTTGCGAAAACACCCAAGCTCTAAGCATACATATTTGATCAAATAAATGAGCTACCACTTATGTCGACCCACTTCCTAGTTTTAATTTCGCAAGGAACAGGCATTTCCAAATAACCAGCTTTTTCTAAGGGGCAAAAGACTACTAGTGGTTCGAAAACAGATATAGAGTACATCGTGATATTATTCATTTCTGTTTTCAAATTGGAATTAAGATCCATCGATGGAGAAATTAGTTGAATTATATATCATATGGTCTGATATGATATTTGTTGTTTCTACAACTCAAGTGGATAACAAACGACGCAGGGTAACTGATAGAGAATTGGAAAAGTATTTTCGGCAAATCGGTAGGAAATTTTGATATTCTACACAAAATTTTTCGAAGAAAAAGTCAAGATTTTGTTACTATATGGAAATTATATTTCCTTACAGTTGTTAGTGTTCTACAGGAATGATTAACACATTGTTCATTTGCGATAGTCAATAAAACGTACTTTTCTCTTGATTTTTTTGGCAATTATTCTAATGAAGCATGTCTAGTTCCTCAACCAGCTCTGGAGGAGTCCCAGGAATGAAAATATCATCAATACTTATCATTTTATTTTCGAGAACACCAGCAATTGAATTTATAAACGTCAAGTTTGACAATTCAACCTCATAATACGTTTCCACAGTAACCCAAGTAAGTTCATTACGAATTTCAATGCACCATTCATGTGTGAATTGAATCATTCGCGTTTTTTTCAAATTGATCGATAGCTTTGTTCGCGAGTATGATTCCGAACTAGCTCAGGGACTATTCGCTTGCGCAGTCTGAAAAACAGCGTTCGCGGATCATATAGTTCAGAATTTTTGGTAACCGTTCCGTGTTCGCGGATCACATCGAATCTTTTCATTACTCATTCAGAATCGGGTTTAGCAATCCTAGGATTTTGGTTAGGACGGAAAGTTCGGTTCTCGATGTTTTGAACGAGCAAACAAAAAGTAAAACTATAACTTATCTTTACAGCATTATTTCTGTTAGTGGTTATTTGTTTCTATGTAAATGAATGTCACCTCTAAACTTATTGAAGTTCCCAAAAGTAATGCATACTTTGAAGAGCTATTGCCACAGTTCAGTGATGATCTATATGTAGAGCATTTTCGATAAACTCGAGAAATGACCGAAGATGCTAGGTCTGATCTTTAAAAATGGCAGAAAGGGGATTCTGTGAATCAATCTCTAAGTATTATTGAGGTTTGCTGCGAAGGGAGCAACTTCATTCAAAGAAGTTTTCGATAGGCTTGGTATAACTAAACGCACATCATTCAAAAGTGTGAGAGAAGTCACCTATTTTCTGCGCAATTTATCATCAGGAGTGATAAAGTGGCGCAATGACGTGTTAAAAGTTGAAATTGAGATACATTTCAGAAACAAGAATTCTCCTGGTGTTATTTGTATATTGATGGCACACATATCAGGATTGACAAGCGCACAGTAGACCCTGACTCTTACTTGAACAGGAAACATTCTTATTCAATTCAGGTACTGATTTTCATTATTCTGTTGGAATGAGTTGAAATGAATAAAAAAGGAATGTTTATCCTCAACTTTGTTATTCACACCTATTTGAAATACGAATTTTTTACATTTTTTGTCAAAAACACGACCCGACATATTTGTTTTATTTGAGTATTAACCTACATTCTATAGGTTCCTTGAGAGTGTTCATACCTTAAAGAGACCTCTAACACTTCCTAAAGACAAGGAGAGTGTTATTTATACTTATATAGGTACATATCTCAATTTCATCCTTTCAATTCGACAAAGGGGAATATTATAATGCTGAATATACATTTATTGAACAACATTCAAGCACAAAATGATATTCGTAGTACAAATATCAATAAGAATAAACTTCAAGAAGAATAACAACTGAAACGATTTTTTTTATCTTAGTCTATAATTTCGGCGTAATCAAACACTCCTGCCCCTGGCTGTGAGTTTGGAGTTCTTATGAATCCTTTCAAGTACTTTCCATCTGTTTTCACAGTTTGCTCCAGTTATATCAGTTTTGGTGATGCCTTTCATTTCTTTGTCTATTTCTTCGAACATTTTCTTTAAGTTTTTCATTCTCATTGAGCCCACATGCTCCCGGTATTTTTGACACAGTTCTAGGAATATTGAAGTATTTCGGTGTGTCCATTCATGACTCTCCTCCTCGGAGTTTGTTGGAAAGACCAAGTATTCGGCCATTACGTCCAAAAATATAATTATAATTTATAAACGCAAAACATAACTGTTTGATATAACCAGTATCAATAATTTTCTTAGTGGCGAAAATACACGAACTTTATGGTCAGGTAAGAAGTTGAAACTGCCCGAGGAGTATGACAGATGACCCTGATGACAGTTCAAAATCGGTGAATTCGTTCGCGGTAAAATAAAATCCTGAAAAAGTTCATGATCGGGCATGCGCTCTACGAAAATCCTGCATTAGTTCTGGCCTGGTTCATAATCAGTTCCGAATGTGATCCGCGAACAAAGCTAATATCTGTAATGATTTATGGAAAAATAGTATTTTTACCTCGTAGAAAAGGCCCCATTCCTGGACTCTGTGCTATGTTTTGGTTCGCGCCTCGAGCAATCTTTCAGAAGTTGTTTGCTATTTTACCCGAAATCAACAACCAAATCAATCAATCTAGTCCAAGCCAAGTGTGACGTATATGAATTGTTTCGATTTATTTTATGTTCGATTGTTAATATCAACATCACATCTGAGAGTTCATAAGGCTATGCATGGCATTGATAGGGAATTGGATATCATTGATTCTCATGATTCAACATTTCATTCTCAAATTTTATCATTGGGGTTTCTTTCGAAATTGGCCTTCTTATATTTACTCTTTCAAAATTGAGTCAATATATAGTGTTTACTTTGTTCGTACAGTTCTTGACTTCGTAGTTATCATGAACCCACTGATTCGAGATAACCTACTCAAATTCAAAAGGTTTCTGAAATGAACCACCAAGAAGCACAACATTTTTTGTGTATACCTACCTATTTCATCTTGTAGAAAATGAGGATCAATACCAACGTGAGATATAATTTAAATCAGAAAGAGACTCATTGAAAAGAAGCGCAAGAATCTCTTTCGCATCGATGAAAAGAAAACAAGTACAAATCCAAAATGAAAATACGAACCAACGTAAATTGAGTCAATTTCAAAATGGAATAAGATATCTAATACTCTCTGGCAAGAAACGAACACCTATCTCCCCCATCAGTTCTACTTATAAGTATACTCGAGTAGCGTTGAAAGTAATGGGATCCAGTTATACGATTTCACATTTTCTTTAGAAATTTCCCGGATACCTAGGTCGTTCTGATTGGTTCACATGTGAGGGTTCAAATCCGATTTGAATCGATGATGCTGATATATTATTTGGTATTGAATAATAATTATTTATATCATCACACAAAAATATTATTCATGTACATATATAATAAAAAAAGGATACAGGAATTAAGAATACATAAACTACATTGTTGATTATTTGGATACGTAAAAGTGAACTTGATGAGGATGAACACGCAGTGTTTCGTATTGGAAATATAACACGTTTGATATCTCTAGAATACCGATCAATTCAACCTATGATATGCTCATTGGACGATGAAGTTATTGTCGGATATCAGTTGATTCCCAACCAAGTTATCAATTACATATTTTGTCACATATCAAATCAGAAGTTTCGTCCGACAATATTCATTTGAAGATGACATTTTGAAAATGGTTATTCGACCATCAATACATGTTTTGTAGGTTTTTCAATGTATCAAAACAATATCGTGTACAGAAAATAAGTGATGGAAAGTTGCAATCTTCTCCTATGTCCAATCTACTCAGATATCTCATTTCCTGGGCTCTAAATTTCCTGTCCTCAATGTTATTGGCAGTAAAACGCCCCCGAAGAACTCTCGTTTTGCGTCGTAAAATGGTGCGTAAAAATGAAATCTCTCAATATTTGTTTGTCGTTTATAAAGGTTACAAAACTCTTTATTGGTGATATCAAACAATATAACGCCTCAAAGATGAAATGTTGGGGTTTTATTGAACCAGCGCGGGTATATTCAATGGTATTGAACTAGAAGCTGTCTTCCTGAAATGTGTAAGGAATATGAGCAACTGGGCGGAATAATAGACTTCTTTGAGAAACATTTTTCAGAGCGTTGCTGATATACAGTGCATTTCTTTAATAACCCCCCTTTTATTTTTTGAACGAAAAAAATTGAAACTTGGGAAAATGAAATTGATGCATGAATAACTATATTTTGGAGAAAAATTGACACATGAAAATTTCAAGATGGCGACTTGGAAAAAAATTAAATAAAAAGGGGTCTTGTGGTAGAGGGGGACATTAAAGAAATGCACTGTATAGGAGTTACTATATTTATCAACGATTTATTATTGTGTATCATATCATTATTCTCAGTAGTGGTCCACTGATTATTAAGTCAAACGTCGATGTGTGCAGGCAATTATTTAATGTTCCGCCATTTTGTTGTCGGTGAAGATATCGACATCATATACTAGGGTTGAAAAATATTCGTCAGGAGTGTTACATTTGGGGTTGCTTTTCTCAGCAATTTTATCTTTCTGATGTGTGGGGGTTGGAGTTAGCTCAAATCAAAGTTTGTAGTGTCTCCACCCATAACCGTCATCTTCAAAAAAAAGTGCAAATAGTTTTCGCGCTTTATATGGCAAACTATTCATCCTAAAGAAAATTTATGAATTTAGGTTTTGTTGCGACTTGGATTCTATACAACTTCATTTTTATTACTTTTCATCGAAAATAACAAAGATATGAACGGAAATAGTTGAAAACCAAATTTTCATTTTGGCGTACTAATTTTTTTTCTATTCACGTTACAATAAAATGTCGTCATAACATTCTAAAAGACAGTCTCAACTATGAATTTTTGTAATTTAATTTATTATTCATCAAACTCTCACAGTTTCCCTTGCATCTAGAGCATATTGATTCCGAAAGCTCAGGGGGTGCTGGAGGCTGACATCAAAATTATGTCCAGTTTTTCCAGTCCCCAATATTCAGGGTCACTGTCTTTATCCTGCCACGACTAAACTTGGTGATAAACGCGTTGACTGTATCTTGCGTTGTTATGTATGGCAAATTAAATTCATTTATGGTCACTGCGTTGAAAAATAATAATAATAATAATAATAATAATAATAATTGCTTTTATTGACAGTACTCAGGTAAAAAAATATATACTTATAAAAGTAATACTGCCAAAAGGCAGAGTTAGCGCTTATATCTCCAAAGAGATACAAGTACCCTCTTACACTCAACCTGGAAAAGAAAATAAATGAAAAAGTGAAACAAAATACAAACAAGACAGTGAAAATTATGAATGTATACATCAGTGAGAATCTCACGAGCCTATTATATTTACATTAGTAAGATATGTATGAACATTCCGATGTCAATGAATCAATTAGTATGCTCACAAAACAGGAGTTGCATGATTAGATATCGACCGTTCCTGAAACAAGAAGTGATTTCAAATTTGTACTGAAGTTTCGTATCGACATTTTTTTCAAGTTCTCTGGAATTTTATCATAGAGCGCGGTTATCATATATGAAAACGACGATCGAAACAGCGACGTTTTGTGCTGGGGTGGTGTTAGCCTGAACTTGAACCTAACGTTGAGGTTATGTACATCGGTCCTGAAGGTAATTTTTTTATATGCTGCTCACACTGTATGATTTTGTGAACGAGGGTGCAAGAGTGAATAGTACGCCTCTTACTAGTATCCATCCATCCGAGTTCTTTTAGGGGTTCAGTTATATGGCCTCGTTTTCTCAAGCCACAAATAAGTCGTACGCATGAGTTTTGTATGAGCTGTAGTCTATGGATGTCATTTTTGTTAATTGCAGGGCTATACATTACATCCGCGTAGTTGAGGTGAGAGAAAACTAAGGCTTCACTCAAAATAATTTTGTTTTTTTCATTCAACAAATTTCTGTTAGCATAAATTAGGTTGAGTTCGACATAGGCCCTCTTCACCACAAGACTGACGTGATGGGTATATTTCAGGGAGGAATCAAGAACAAGTCCTAAGTTTTTTGTAGTTTCAACTGAAAGAATTTCTCCATTACCAATTATTATTTTCAAATAATTCAAATACCTCGAGCGTGTTGCTTTTTTAACAAAGAGCATAATTTTTGATTTTGAGGGATTAATACTTAGGCAGAAATCATTGGATAAGTTGAGAATTGAGTTCAGGTCATAGTTCAGATTATCATGCCGTTTTCAGCTCGTTTTCTGGAAAGGATACGTATAATTGGGTATCATTTGCACAAGAATGACCTTCGCAATATTTCGGGCATTTGTGAAGGTCGGCAGTATACAGCGTGAACAGTATGGGTCCTAGAATAGAGCCTTGAGGGACTCCGTTCTCTACGTGTAAGAGAGATGAGACCTCGCCATTCAAAGATACGGCCTGAAATCTTTGAGAAAGATAGTTCTCAATCAGTAGAACTGCATTTGTGTCAAATCCGATGTAGTGGAGAATGCCAAGTGACAGGTTGTGTTTTAAGTGGTCGAATGCTTTAGTGTAATCCAACAGACCTAAAATATAGAGATTATTTTTGTCTAGCGCCCTATCATCGGTGATCTCGAGAATTGCTGTTGTGCAACTATGATGGGTACGAAAATCAGATTGGTGAGGGGGCAGAATGTAATTGCGGTCAATGTGTAATTTCAATTGGTTGTAAAGAATTTTTTCAAATGCTTTAGAGAAAGTACATAGCATGCTTATGCGGCACAAGTCTTTCAGCTCCTTCGGATTTGGCACGGATTTTGAGCGGAAAAACGTTTTTTGCAAGGTAGTAGTTGAAGATGTGGAAAAGAAAGGGAAGAATAATAATTGAACAAGCATAGAGCAATGAGGTGATGCTAATTTCATCTGCACCCACAGCCTTAGATTCCATAAAAAGTAATGTTTCGTATATCTCTTCATCGGATGTTGTGCGAAAATGAAAGATTTCAGTATTTGGCTTGAGATTATCATTTTAGTGAGACGAGAGATCAACATCAGGTTCGGATTCGCTGAGCGAAGAGTTTATAAAAAAATTGATTATGTTATTGGAGTTGTTGAGGTTGAGACGTAGGTTGGTATCTTTTTTTTTGTGAGTGAATACCCATTGCCCGAAGCTCTTTCCAAAAGTGCTCATTACTTTCATTTGAATTCAGTCTGAATTGTAAATAGTCTTTTTTCTCACGAACGTTGGCATATTTAGTTCAATTTCTGAAGTCCTTATGGAAATCGAAGTCTTGTTTCCGCCTAGTACGTTTATATTTGTTGAGTGCTCTATCTCTAAGTTTCATCATCTGTCTGATATTGTAAGTAACCCAAGGGGCTTTGGGTTTGCTAATTCTCACTGATTCAATAGGAGCGTGACGACTGAATAAATCTAGAAGAAGTTGATTGAACATGGCGACTTCAAAATCAATGTCTTCTATCAAATATTTTTGGAAAAAGTTGGTATTATCGGAATCAGCATGAAATGTTTCCTGATCAAAACGATCGAAATTTCCAAATGTGTAGAAAAATTGTTCTCTCGACTTTTTCGAAAGTCCTAAGGTGAGAGATATAAGACAATGATCTGAGATCATGGACGCATCGCTCACTGATACATCATTAACAGTTAAAGAGTCTGTACGAAAGATAATATCTAATATTTTGGCACTGGCGGAACTGTATCTTGTGGGTTCTTCGGTTATCTGTTTGAGAAAGAAATTGTTTGATGAGTCAAGGATTTTTTTAGTTGAACTCGCAGAGAGATCCGCGAAATCAATATTGTTTTATGTCTCATGCTGTTCAGAGATTCATCATCAATACCGCCATACAATGAAATGAAATAATATTCACTGACGCCATATGGCAAACATGGAGCGATTGCTAAGGATTGAAAATGTAAGATTTCATTGGACCAGCAGTAGAAGTCAATTGTAGGCGCCCCTTTTCCATATGAGTTCCTGCCTTCTAGGCGCACTCAAAAGGGTTTCTACAGGAGAAAATATATAAAAACTGCAGTACGTAGAGCGATGTCTTATGGTTTTCATCACAATAGCGGCAGCAATAGACCGATATGATCTCATAGGTGGCCCTCAGCTCCCAACAATTCAAGCCATGACTCAGCTCATAAGACACTGAGGAGATCGTGAATATAGTATATCACGTAACGAAGAGGATTAGTAGCCCATCTCACAAGAGCAAAACAATAATTCGCGAGGGTATTCAGTTGACCTTATCCTCGAGTTGCGTACTGTGTACTCACCATGCTTTGCCGTAATTTGTGGTCGTGAAGCACAAATTTCTGCGTTTTCACTCATTTTCAGTGATCGACGAGAAATTGAATGGCAGGTAAAACAATTGTTTGTGAGTTCATGGAGTCATGAGATCAAATTTGTCGGGTGAAATTCCTAATATACCATAATTCACAATAATAATATGGAAGCGGTCGTCTTTATACACGTGTATTTCTATATGAGCCATCACCTAGTGTCATAATATGCCAGTGAAAGCCTTTCATAAATATGAATGAATTCGTAGGAATATTCAAAAATAGAATTGGAAGAATTAGAAATCGATATTACCTACATATTTTTTGCCAAATATTAAAAATAATCGATACTTCTCTAGCGTGAACAACGTTCCGGCCACTTCGCCAATGGGAGAGCGCGCCGACCCTTTGAAAAAAAAAAAAACGCGAGAAACGCATTCGGAGCATTCTCGATGGTGAGATTGACATGTAAGTAGAGAGCACTTTGATAACAACAGCCGATATTCGATTTTGGAAAAAAATTAAAAATTTTGTTGGGAAAAATATCGAAAACTTACTCTTGTAAATTTGCTCCTGGGATTTGGCCGGTCCGAAAATTCAATACCTCCCGTCCGGCCAACCACCGTGGTCGCGCGCTCGGGGCGTGGCCTCCAGGAAAATGAATGAAACGGATAAAGATAGGAAAAATGAAATGAATTGCAGAGGAGTCGCGTCGCAACCTTTGAACGGGAAGGTCACTGACGTTTTCGCTCGTGAATTGTCACTTTGACATTAATTGTCAAAAACATTTTCTAGGCTTAAATTCAGTGGAATTTCCGATTTAGAGGTGTATTCGTGAGCGTTTCTTCACTGAGAGCTTGTCTCGTGAATTCCCGGGTGCCCGAGTGTCCAGTGTGTTGTGTTTTTCTGTCCAGGTGAGTGGATCTATTGTTACTGTGGTGTGCAAACGACTCCCTTCTGCCGAGTTATCGTTGACAAACTGTTCAGGGTAGATGGAGGATCTACTCAACTCGGCTCGGGGCTGGAGTCGGGATGAGGCGATTGTGTTTATCAGTCGCCTCATTCAGGCTCTGGACCTGAGTCCCGAGGAAATGATTTCTACGAAGAAATCCAAGTCCATTGAGATAGGGACGAAGAGAAAGAAGGTGAGCGACGAAGAATTTTCTCCGCTCCCTTCTACTAGTCGTCAAATCTCCAAACCCTCCCTTCCGTCTAAGGCACAGACTGATGACGAGGGGGTGTCCTCTGATGGAACGATGGTTGGTGAAACCAGTGCTTCAGAGGAAGGCACCACCTCGTCAGAAGGCTTCGTCAAGCCTAAGTCCAAAACCCGAAGAGGTAAGAGATCCTCCCGAGTGGTGGTGATCTCCTCTTCACCAAGAGTTCCTCCTACCCCTTCTACCTCGGTAGAAGCAACCAATCCTGAATCATCCGCGCTCAACGCGCAATCCGTTGAAATCGCCAGTATGTCGGACGAGATGGACACAGATCTACCAAGTTCTGTTGCCATGTCGTCTGACACACAAGGTGTGTCTACCCAGGTCGAGGACTCGAATATACAGGGTGTTCCTCGAATTTTGGCCAAAAACCGAACCTCGCAGGAAAATATGGTGCCGAACGAAGGCACGAATGTAAATAAAGGCAAATCAACTAGTGACGATGTTATACAGAGTGTTGCACTTCCCAGTGCCAATATCCCTGTTTCTGCCTCACAAAGCGGGAAATCTGTCGGCTCTGGTCCGAACAGTGACGGAGAGGTCCCCAGCACCTCCACCGACTACTACCCAGGTTAAACCCTGTCCGATACCTCCGATCACTGTCCGTGCCAAGGACAGATGGCCGGAAACTCTCACGTTGATGAAGGCAAGGAGAATTAACTTCTCCAAAGCCTCTAACACCGTCGATGGCATCAGAGTAATGCCCTCTCCGATCGAGGACTACAGGGCGCTCACGAGAGCCCTCCTCGAAAAGAAGATTCCTCACCATACCTATTCTCTGGAAGAGGATAAGTTGCTGAGGGTCGTCTTTAGAGGAGTCCCTGAATTCCTCGATGAGAGGGACATCATGCAGGACCTGGAGGACCAGGGCTTTACCCCCACTTCAGTCACCCGGATGAAGAAGGGTAACAAACGGCCAATTCCTTTGGTCCTGGTACTTCTTACCAAGGACCAAAAACACATTTATCAAGTCAATAGCATTTTGTGTATCAGGGTAAATCCTGAGCCACAAAATCCCAGGGCAGCGGTGGGCCAGTGCCACCGCTGTCAACGCTTTGGGCATTGCCAGCGAAACTGCGCAGCGATCCCAGCCTGCGTGAAGTGCGGTCGCAGGCACCTCACCCCGGTTTGCACAAAACCGAGGGAGGAGCCGGCGAGATGCTTCAACTGCGGAGGAGCTCACACAGCTAACTTCCGTGGCTGCCCTAAGTTGCCTAAGGGACCTAGGGCATCCAGTGGAGGGCTGCAGGGCTCCAAAGCAGCGAACACCGCCCCACCAAGGGCACAAACCACCAGTGCTGGGGTCTCTTACGCTAGCGTAGCTGGCAAGAACACCCCCCCTCTCCCCCCCCCCCCTTCTTCATCCGTCCCTCTCCTCCCGGCTGCCAAGCAGCTGGGCGATATCTGCGCTGCAATGGAGCAGATATCAAAGCTACTCACCCAGTTTCCGGTCCTGCAATCCATGATTGCCATGACCGCCGCATCGAAGTGTGGAGCCACCATCGATGGCTAGACAACCAGTCAGGGCAAACTCCTTCAAGATAGTCTTTTGGAATGCTGACGGCATCCGCGGCAAGAAATTGGACTTCGAGACTTTCTTGACGACCAATAATATTGACGTGGCGCTTGTTCAGGAAACTCACCTGAACGGCGAGCCTCTCAGTATTCCAAACTACAAGATCTACCGCAAGGACCGAATTGGAAGGCGTGGTGGAGGAGTGGCTGTAATGGTCAAACGAATCCACTCGCACGTTCAATTCGGCATCGATGATGACGCAACACGCGGCATTGAGGCAGTGAGGATTGAAATCCTGCTGAGGAGAGGTCCTCATAGGATAATCTCTGCGTATAACCCTCCGGCAAACCGAATTGAACCTGAGGCTCTAGATCATCTCTTGATGGAATCAGATACTCCTACGATTGTTGCAGGCGATCTGAACGCTAAACACGTTCAGTGGAGCCGAGTCAACAACACGAATGGTGTAAGACTCTGGAATCATTACGACAGATCTGGATACCAAGTGTTGGCTCCGGGTGAACCGACGCACTATTGGGGCAATTACAGACCTGATTTGTTGAACATTGCTTTGATCAGGAATGTCTCCCTAGCTTGCGATATCTACGCCCTCTCGGAGCTAGACTCAGATCATAACCCGGTAATCCTGATGCTGATCCTGAGGATAACCGTCTGCGTATCCAGACGGACTGGGAGGCCTTCACGAATCACCTCGGAGAGATGCCCAGCATCCCTGAGGGTATTCGTACCTCCGATGAACTGGACGAGGCAGTGGCCGACTTCGAGCTCATCATCCACAATGCGTTGGAAACCGCCACCACTAGGGAAGAAGTCCCGAGGAAATCGTACAACGAGTTCCCTCAGAGGATCAAGAACTTGATCCGAGAGAGGAACCGGTTGCGACGCACTTTCCAAAGGACGCTCTTTCCTGGTGACCGGGAGTTGTTTCGGCAAAAAGCCAATCAAGTCAAGGAGGAAATACTCAGGTTCCGGAATGAACGCTGGAATGAAGCCCTCTTGGACTTGGAACTCGGCGACAAGGAACTCTGGCGCCTGTCAAAGATTCTAAAGTCTAAGAAGGTCGATATTCCCGTCATTCATGGTGAGCGCGGACTTCGCTACTCCCCTGCCGACAAGGCTTCAGCCTTTGCCGACACGATGGAGAGGCAATTCCAACTCAACACCGACCCAGCAGACAATATTGACAGGGATATTCGGCTGGAAAATCAGGTGGAGCGTATCCTTAGGGATGATGATGCTGACGATGTCATCAGACCAGCCTCTGAGAAAGAACTTAAGGGACTCATCAGAGGCCTTGCGCCCAAGAAGGCGCCGAGAGTGGACTCAATTACCAATAAGGTATTGAAGAAACTCCCGGACAGCCAGATCACCTCCATTTCGAACATTATCAACAGTTCTTTGAGCCATAGGTACTTCCCCAAGAGGTGGAAACATGCCATCGTCATCATGATACCCAAACCAGGGCAAGACCGAGTTTTCCCGCAGAACTACCGGCCAATCAGTCTGCTGAATTCGGTCAGCAAGCTGGCTGAGCGAGTCGTTCTGCAAAGCTTGAACGATGAAGTTGAAGACCGAAATGTTCTACCAGACGAGCAATTCGGTTTCAGGCGGAGTCACTCCTGCGAGCTACAGGCTCTGCGGGTGGTGGAGGACGCCATAAACGAGATGAATCGTGGCAGGGACTGTCATTTGCTCCTCTTGGACATTTCCAAGACTTTTGACCGTGTCTGGCACGAAGGCCTCATCTATAAACTTGACGTTCTCCACTTCCCGAGGAGCTTGGTCCAAAGGATCGGCTCTTTCCTGAAAGGCAGAACATTTCAGGTCAAAATCGAGGGCTCTCTCTCGAATCCGATGGAAATCCTAGCCGGAGTCCCTCAGGGTGCTGTGCTCTCGCCGTCGCTGTATACTATCTATACAAGCGACATCACGAGGACGGATCACGTGAAGGTCTCACTTTACGCTGATGATACGGCCTTGCTTGCCAGCTCCATGCATCCGGAGTTCGCAGTTCGTTACCTGCAGAACGCAGTTAACGCGCTCGAACGATGGTATCTGGAGTGGAAAATCAAGGTCAATCCGGCAAAAACTCAGGCGATTCCTCTTGGGAGGAGGTTGCGAGTTCCGCAAGGGCGAGTAAGGATCGCGGGAAGGGCGATCGATTGGTCGAATAATGGAAAATACCTGGGTCTAGTCATAGATCGAAGGTTGACCTGGACTCCTCACGTCGACAGTATTATTCTTAAGATTAATCAGAGGATGGGCATGTTCTATCCTTTGATTAATCGTCAGTCAAGGTTGGACCTTAAGAACAAGGTCTTACTGTACAGAACGGTCTTTAAATCTGTCATCATGTACGCCTCAGGTGTCTGGGGTCACATTTGTGACTCCAATATTGATCGACTCGATCGGACTCAGTCCAAAATCTTAAGAATGTTGACAAACGCTCCATGGTTCGTTCGCAACGAACGGATCCGTGACGATTTAGGCCTGCCTTCCATCAGGCAATCGATACGAAGTCGAAATCAGGGTTTCTACGAGTTGGCGGAAAGCCACGAGAACCCTCTCGTCCGGGCCGCTATAGATTACACTATAGACGACCCCTCCCGCTACAAGAGGCCCCGGCTCTCAGCTGGATGACCCCCCTAAATCTCAATGAGTTACTGGGGGTATAGCCCCTGATATCACCCACTCCCCAGTCAGGAATGGGGAACTATTGCCAGCCGTTGCACTCAGTGTCTCCCAGACTCTGATGCAAATTAGCGAGGTTTCGCCATCTGTCTAGCCTGACAGATAGTCCGCCGAAAGAGTAAGAGGGCCTTGCCCTAACTCGACACTAGCAAAGAAGACCCATATGAATTGCAGAATCCGACTGTACTGTGTAGTCGCGTTGCAACCGTCTTACGGATAGGTCACTGACGTTTTGCTCTTGAAATTTGTCACTTTGACAGTAGTTCAAAATACAATTTTTGATCAAAATTCAGTGAGATTTGCGATCAGACTGTGATTTCGTGTGCGTTTTTTCGCTGGGGGCTTGCCTTGCGAATTTTCCAGGTGTTTAATTGTCCAGTGTGCCGAATTTGTCTGTTCAGGTGAGTGGGTTTCTTCTCGTTGTGGTGTGCAAACAAGTTTCTCTCTGCTGAGTCGAGTTCACGAAACTGTTCATTGAGCAGATGGAGGATCTGCTCAACTAAGCTCAGGGCTGGAGTCGGAATGAGGCGATTGTATTTATCAGTCACCTCGTTCAGGCTTTGGACCTGAGTCCTGAAGAGATGATTTCCGTAAGGAAATCAAAGGCTATCGAGATAGGGACGAAGAGAAAGAAGGTGAGCGACGAGGAATTTCCTCCGCTCCCTTCTCCTAGTCGTCCACTATTTCCAAAACCTTCCCCTCCGTCCATGGAACTGACTGACGACGAGGGGGTGTCCTCTGATGGAACGATGGTTGGTGAAACCAGCGCTTCAGAGGAGGGCACCACCTCGTCAGATGATTTCGTAAAACCAAAACCCAAAACCAGAAGAGGCAAGAGAACATCCAGAGTGGTGGTGATCTCCTCTTCGCTGATCTTCCCTCCTGCCTCTTCTACTCCCATAGAAGCACCCAAGACGCCAGAGGGTCGAACGAGATGGACACAGAGCTGCCAAGTTCGGTTGCCACATCGTCTGACACACAGGGTGTAGCCAGTTCTCGGGTTGAAAATCTAAACACAGGGTGTTCTGCAAGATTCGGCCAAAAACCAAATCTTGCAAGAAAATGTGGTGCCGATCGAAGAAACGAATGTTTGTAAAGGCAACTCGACTGATGTTGAGTATATACAGGGTGTTGCACCTTCAGGTGACAATAACCCTGTATCTACCTCACAAAGCGGGAAATCTGTTGGCTCTGGTGCGAGCAACGAAGGTGAGGTTCCTAGCACCTCTACTAACCCAAAACCGACTACTTCTCAGGTTGAGACCTGCGCCATACCCCCCATCACTGTTCGTGCCAAGGACAGATGGGCGGAAACTTTGACATTGATGAAGGCTAGGAGAATTAACCTCTCTTCGAGAAGAGGATCCCTCACCATACTTACCCCCTGGAGGAAGATAAGTTGTTGACGGTGGTCTTCAGGGGAGTTCCTGAGTTCCTCGATGAGAGGGACATCATGCAGGACCTGGTAGACCAGGGCTTCACCCCCACCCTCGTTACCCGGATGAAGAAGGGTAACAAATGACCCATTCCTCTGGTCTTGGTGCTTCCCATCAAGGACCAGCAGCACATCTACCAAGTTAACTCCATTTTGTGTATTCGGGTCAAGCCTAAACCGCAAAATCCTCGGGCAGCGATTGGCCAATGCCATCGCTGCCAGCGATTTGGACATTGCCAGCGAAACTGCGCAGCGATCTCAGCCTGCGTCAAGTGCAGTAGCAGGCACCTTACCCCGGTTTGCAAAAAACCGAGGGAGGAACCGGCGAGCTGCTTCAACTGTGCAGGAGCTCACACAGCTAACTTCTGTGGCTGCCCTGAGTTCCCTAAGGGACCTAGGGCATCCAATGGAGGGCTGCAGGGCTCCAAAACAACGAGCACCGCCCCACCAAAAGCACAAAAGACCAGTGCTGGGGTCCCTTACGCTAGCGTAGCTGGCAGGAACACCACCCCCACCACTCCCCCCACCCCGTCTTCATCCGTCCCTCTCCTTCCGGCAGCCAAGCAGCTGGGAGATATCTGCGCCGCACTGGAGCAGATATCAAAATTACTCACCCAGTTCCCGGTCCTGCAATCTATGATTGCCATGACCGCCGCAACGAAGTGTGGCGCCACCATCGATTGCTAGACACCCAATCAGGGCAAACTCCTTGAAGATTGTCTTTTGGAATGCTGACGGCATCAACGGCAAGAAATTGGACTTCGAGAACTTCTTGACGTCCAATAATATTGACGTGGCGCTTGTTCAGGAAACTCACCTGAACGGCGAGCCCTTCAGTATTCCAAATTACAAGATTTATCGCAAGGACCGAATTGGAAGGCGTGGTGGAGTGGCTGTAATGGCCAAACGAATCCACTCGCACGTTCAATTCGGTATCGATGATGACGCAACACGCGGCATTGAGGCAGTGGGGATAGAAATCCTGCTGAGGAGAGGTCCTCATAGGATAATCTCTGCGTATAACCCTCCGGCAAACCGAATAGAACCTGAGGCTCTGGATCATCTCTTGATGGAATCAGATATTCCTACGATTGTTGCAGGTGATCTGAACGCCAAACACGTTCAGTGGAGCCGATTCGACAACACGAATGGTGTTAGACTCTGGAATCATTACGACAGATCTGGATACCGAATGTTGGTTCCGGGTGAACCGACGCACTATTGGGGCAATTTCAGACCTGATATATTGGACATTGCTTTGATCAGGAATGTCTCCCTAGCTTGCGATATCTACGCTCTCTCGGAGCAAGACTCAGATCATAACCCGGTAATCCTGATGCTTGGTGTTGATTTCCCTCCTGAGGATAACCGTCTGCGTATCCAGACGGACTGGGAGGCCTCCACGAATCACCTCAGTGAGATCCCTGAGGGTATTCGTACCTCCGATGAACTGGACGAGGCAGTGGTTGACTTCGAGCTCATCATCCGCAATGCGTTGGAAACCGCCACCACTAGGGAAGAGATCTCGAGGAGGTCGTACAACGAGTTTCCTCAGAGGATCAAGAACTTGATCCGAGAGAGGAATCGGCTGCGACACACCTACCAAAGGACGCTCTTTCCTGGTGATCAGGCGCTGTTTCGGCAGAAAGCCAATCAAGTGAAGGGGGAAATACTCAGGTTACGGAATGAACGTTGGAATGAAGCCCTTCTGGACTTGGAACTCGGTGACAAGGAGCTCTGGCGCCTGTCTAAGATTATAAAGTCCAACAAGGTCGACATACCCGTCATTCATGGTGAGCGCGGACTCTGCTACTCCCCTGCCGACAAGTCTTCAGCCTTAGCCGACACGATGGAGAGGCAATTCCAGCTCAACACCGACCCAGCAGATAATATTGACAGGGATATTCGGCTGGAAAACCAGGTGGAGCGTATCCTTAGGGATAATAATGTTGACGATGTCTTCAGACCAGCCTCTGAGGAAGAACTTTAGGGGTTCATCAGAGGCCTTGCTCCCAAGAAGGCTCCTGGAGTGGACACAATTACCAACAAGGTATTGAAGAAACTCCCGGACAGCCAGATCACTTCCATTTTGAACATTATCAACAATTCATTGAGCCTTAGGTACTTCATCAAGAGGTGGAAACATGCCATCGTCATCATGATACCCAAACAAGGGGCAAGACCGAGTTTTCCCGCAGAATTATCGGCCAATCAGTCCGTTCAGTTCGGTCAGCTAGCTGGCTGAGCGAGTCGTTCTGCAAAGGCTGAACGATGAAGTTGAAGACCGAAATGTTCTACCTAACGAGCAATTCGGTTTCAGGCAGAATCACTCCTGCGAGCTACAGGCTCTGCGGGTGTTGGAGGAAGCCATAAGTGAGATGATCCATGGCAGGGACTGTCATTTGCTTCTCTTGGACATTTCCAAGGCCTTTGACCGTGTCTAGCACGAAGGTCTTATCCACAAACTTGACGTTCTCCACTTCCCGAGGAGATTGGTCCAATGGATTGGCTCTTTCCTGAAAGGTAGAAAATTCCAAGTCAAAATCGAGGGCTCTCTCTCGAACCCGAGGGAGTCGCTCAGGCTGCTGTCCTCTCGCCGTCTCTGTATAGCATCCATACAAGCGACATCCCGAGGACAGATCACGTGAAGATCTCACTTTACGCTGATGACACGGCCTTGCTTGCCAGCTCCATGCATCCGGAGTTCGCAGTTCGTTACCTGCAGAACGCAGTTAACGCGCTCGAGCGATGGTATCTGTTTCTGAAGGCAACTCCACTCATGTCGAGGATATACAAGGTGTTGCACCTCCAGGTGACAATAACCCTGTTTCTTCCTTCCAAAGCGGGAAATCTGTTAGCTCTGGTGCGAGCGGTGACGGGGTAGTTCCAAACACTCCCATAAACCCGGTACCGACTACTTCCCAGGCTAAGGCTTGCGCCATACCCCCCATCATTGTTCGTGCCAAGGACAGATGGCCAGATGCATTGACGTTGATGAAGGCTAGGAGAATTAACTTCTCCAAAGCCCCAAACACCACTGATGGCATCAGAGTAATGCCCTCTACGATTGAGGACTACAGGGCTCTCACGAAGACCCTCCTCGAGAGGAAGATCCCTCACCATACTTATTCTTTGGAGGAGGATAAGTTGTTGGGGGTCGTCTTCAGGGGAGTTCCTGAGTTCCTCGATGAGAGGGACATTATGCAAGACCTGGTGGACCAAGGCTTCACCTCCACCTCCACCTCCGTTACCCGAATGAAGAAGGATAACAAACGACCAATTCCTTTGGTCTTGGTGTCTCTCACCAAAGACCAAAAACATATATACCAGGTGAACTCAATTCTGTGTATTCGGGTTGAGCCCGAACCACAGAATCCTCGGGCAGCTGTTCGCCAATGCCATCGCTGCCAGCGATTTGGTCATTGTCAGTGAAACTGCGCAGCGATCCCAGCCTGCGTTAAGTGCGGTGGCAGGCAGGGACCTAGGGCACTCAATGGAGGGGTGCAGGGCTCCAAAACAACAAGCACCGCCCCACCAAAGGCACAAAAGACCAGTGCTGGAGTCTCTTACGCTAGCGTAGCTGGCAAAAATACCACCCCCACCACCCCTTCTTCATCCGTCCCTCTGAGAGATATCTGCGCCGCAATGGAGCGGATATCGAAACTCCTCACTCAGTTCCCGGTCCTGCAATCTATGATTGCCATGACCGCAGCAACGAAGTGTGGCGCCACCATCGATGGCTAGACACCCAGTCAGGTCAAACTCCTTGAAGATTGTATTTTGAAATGCTGACGGCATCCACGGTAAGAAATTGGAATTCGAGAACTTCTTGACGTCCAATAATATTGACGTGGCGCTAGTTCAGGAAACCCACCTGAACGGCGAGCCCTTCGGTATTCCAAATTACAAGATTCATCACAAGATTCATCACAAGGACCGAATTGGAAGGCGTGGTGGAGGAGTGGCTGATATGGCTAAATGAATCCACTCGCACGTTCGATTCGGTATCGATGATGACGCAACACGCGGCATTGAGTCGGTGGGGATAGAAATCCTGCTGAGGAGAGGTCCTCATAGGATAATCTCTGCATACAACCCTCCGACAAATCGAATAGAACCTGAGGCTCTGGATCATCTCTTGATGGAATCAGACATTCCTACGATTGTTGCAGGTGATCTTAACGCTAAACACGTTCAGTTGAGCTGAGTCAACAACACGAATAGTGTTAGACTCTGGAATCATTACGACAGATCTGGATACCAAGTGTTGGCTCCGGGTGAACCAACGCACTATTGGGGCAATTTCAGACCTGATGTATTGGACATTGCTTTGATCAGGAATGTCTCCCTAGCTTGCTATATCTACGCTCTCTCGGAGCTAGACTCAGATCATAACCCGGTAATCCTGATGCTGGGTGATGATCTCCCTTCTGATGATTACCGTCTGCGTATCCAGACGGACTGGAAGGGTTTCACGGATCACCTCGGTGAGATGCCCAGCATCCCTGAGGGTATTCGTACCTCCGATGAACTAGACGAGGCAGTAGTTGATTTCGCGCTCATCATCCGCAATGCGTTGGACACTCTTTCCTGGTGATTGGGCGCTGTTTCGGCCGAAAGCCAATCGAGTGAAGGAGGAAATACTCAGGTTACAGAATGAACGTTGGAATGAAGCCCTTCTGGACTTGGAACTCGGTGACAAGGAGCTCTGGCCTCTGTCTAAGATTCTCAACTCCAACAAGGTCGACATACCCGTCATTCATGGTGAGCGCGGACTCTGCTACTCCCCTGCCAACAAGGCTTCAGCCTTTGCTGACACGATGGAGAGGCACTCAACACCGACCCAGCAGACGATATCGACGGAAATATTCCGCTGGAAGACCGTTTCGAGCGCATCCTTGAGGAAAACAATGATGACGACGACATAGGGCCCTCCTCTGAGGAAGATCTTGAGGGACTCATTAGAGGCCTCACGCCAAAGAAGGCTCCGAGAGTCGACGCAATAACCAGCAAGGTTTTGAAGAAGTTCCCGGACAGCCAAATCATCTCCATCACCAACATTATAAATAGTTCATTGAGCCTTAGGTACTTCCCCAAGAGGTGGAAACATGCCATCGTAATCATGATTCCTAAACAAAGGCAAGACCGTCCGATAGGTCTGCTGAGTTCGGTCAGCAAGTTGGCCGAACGAGTCGTCCTGCAAAGGCTGAACGAAGAAGCTGAAGACCGAAATGTGTTTCCTGACGAACAATTCGGTTTCAGGCAGAGTCACTCCTGCGAGCTACAGGCTCTACGGGTGGTGGAAGACGCTATAAGTGAGATGAACCGTATCAGAGACTGTCACCTGCTTCTCTTAGATATCTCTTAGGCTTTTGACCCAGTCTGGCACGAAGGTCTGGTCCACAATTTGACGTCCTCCACTCCCCGCGGAGCTTGGTCCAAAGGATAGGTTCCTTCCTAAAGGAAAGAACATTACAGGTCAGAGTCGAGGGCTCTCTCTCGAACTCGAGAGAGATCCTAGCTGGTGTACCTCAGGGTGCTGTGCTCCCGCCGGCGTTATATAGTATTTATACTAGTGACATCCCGAGGACAGATCACGTAAAGATCTTCCTGTACGCTAATGATACTGCCTTGCTTGCCAGTTCCATTCATCCGGAGTTCGCAGTTCGGTATCTGCAAAACGCAGTAAACGACCTCGAACGATGGACTGGAAAATCAAGATAAATCCAGCAAAAACTCACTCGAATCCCCTTGGGAGGAGATCACAAGTCCCGAGAGGACGAGTGAGAATCACAGGAAGGGCGATTGACTGGTCGAACAATAGAAAATACTTGGGTCTTATCATAGATCGAAGGTTGATCTGGACCCAACACTTCGACAGTATTGTCTTCAGAGTTAATCAGAGGATGGGTATGTACATGTCCGTCAGGCAACTGATACAGAGTCGAAATCAGGGATTTTTCGACTTGGCGGAGAGCCACGAGAACCCTCTCGTCCGGGCCAGTGTAGATTATGTTATAGACGACCCCTTCCGCTACAAAACCCGCCCCCTCTCCAGTCAGGAATGGGGAACCCCCCTTTGCCAGCCATCAAGCACAGAGTCGCCCAGACTTTGATGCCATTCACGTGCGTTTCTATCATCTGTCTATCTGGCAGATACTCATGTCCAAAGAGTGAGAGGGCCAAGCCCTAACTTCATAGTAGTGAAGAAGATCCCAACACACTTGTAGACTACTGTGACTGTGTACTGTGACTACTGTACTGTACTGACTGTGTGTAGAGTTTAGTTTCAGCGCTCGTACGTGTAGGTTTTATAACTGGCTCGCTCACGAAACTTGACAGTAACTGAATAGAGTTTTTCAAAGCGGTCAACAGGCAATTTATGCTCATTCGGAGCTGTTACGTGAAGTGTTCGTTCATTTGGGGCTGGCCTCGTCAATTCCCAGACACAAGGGTGTACAGTGTGTGTTTCCCTTCTGCTCAGGTGAGTGCTCGTTTTGTATTGTGGTGTGCAGACGAAAGCCATTTTTGCTGAGTCCAATTATCGTTTACGAAACTGTTCAAAGAGCAGATGAAAGAACTGCTTGAATCGGCACAGGGCTGGAGACGATCAATTTCATTGGTCTTCTCGTCCAGTCTCTAGATCTGAGCCCGCAAGAGCTGACTTCCATGAAAAAGATGAAAACGATGGAAATCGGCACGAAAAAGAATAAACTAGGCGACGAGGATTTCCCCCCCCCTTCCAAACCCTCTGAAGACTATAATACCCCCTTCCTCTTTCACCTCCGCCCCGGACAGGCCTGATGACGGGGATGTGTCCTCCGACGGTACGATAGTGAACGAACCTGTCGTCCTGGCGGTGGGTACAGCTCAGTCATCAGATGTCTTTACCAAACCGAAGACGAAGTCCGGTCGCGTCAGGAGGAGATCGATGGTGGTGCTTGTAAACACTTCAATGAAGCCAAACAACGACTCTGACTTGACAGCCAGCTTTATGTCTGACACAGAGTCTGAACTGATGGAGTCAGACATGGAGCAAACAAATCAGAGAGGAACACAAAACGTCGAATGACTGACGTCATCGACTAACAAACAATCCACTGGAAAGTGGGATGCCGATAGAAAAGGCAACTGCCTTTGAAAGCTCGGCTGCTACTTGTGAAGTAATACAGGGTGTTGCACAAACTGCTGCAAACCCTGTTTCTCCTTCATTGGACAGAATATCAGCCGACTTTGGTTCGAGCAGTGATGGTCAGGTGGCGGGTACCTCAAACCATGCCACCAGCGCTACGGCTACCCGGGCTAAAACCTCTGCCATTCCTCCCATCACTATTCGCGCCAACGCGCCAAGGATAGGTGGATGGAAACCCTTAGCATGATGAGAGTCGAAAGGATTCATTCCACAAAGGCTACAAACACGGTAGATGGCATCAAGGTGACGCCTTCTTCCATTGATGACTTCAGAGCACTCACCAAAGGTCTGCTTGAGGGGAAAATCCCCAATAACACGTACTCCTTGGCTGAGAAAAACTGTTGAGGGTAGTCTTTCGAGGAGTGCCTGAATTCCTCGAGGAAGAGGACATAATGAAGGACCTGGAGGAACAGGGCTTCCAACCGACATCAGTCACCCGCATGAGGAGGGGCAACAAGAGACCGATGCCACTGGTCCTGAACAAGGAGCAGAAACACATTCACCAAGTCACAGCTATCTTCAGCATCAAGGTTCAATCCGAACTCCAACACCCCCGTGCAACGGTGGGACAATGCCACCGTTGCCAGCGATTTGTCTCTGCCAGCGGAACTGCTCGGCAATCCTCGCATCGTCGATTGCGGGGGCAAGCACCTCACCCCGGTCAGTAGAAAGCAGAGAAGGGAGCCGGCATGCTGTTTCAACTACGGCGGTCCTCAAACGGCCAACTTCCGTGGCTGCCATAGGTTTCCAAAGGCACCTAGGACAGCCTACGGTGAGCCTTGAGGTCCCAAAGCGAAAAACACCGGCCCCAGGCAAGCACCCGGTGCAAATGCGACCAGATCGGGGGTTTCCTATGCCAGTGTCGCTGTCAAAAATCCCGACCTGAATGTTGACCCTTCCCCATCGGTGCCCCTTGCCCCAGCAGCCCAACAGCTGGGAAGCATCTGTGCCGCAATGGGGCAAATATCCGAGCTCCTTACCCAGTTCCCAGTCTTGCAATCCATGATTGTAATGACTGCCATACCGAAGTGCAACGCCACCGTCGATGGCTAAACAACCAATTAGGTCGAGCTCCTTGAAGATCGTATTTTGGAATGCTGATGGCATCGGCACCAAGAAGTTGGATTTCGAGAACTTCTTGGGGAAACCCACCTTCAGAATTCCGGATCACCAAATCTACCACAAGGACCTGAGGCTCTGGATCATCCCTTGATGGAATCAGATACCCCTACGATTGTTGCAGTTGATCTGGGTGCTATTCTTGACCTTTCGCAAACAGAGCATTCGCATTTATGGTCACATTCTGATATTTCAACGGTACAATGGAAGCCATGACTGAACATTAGAATGTGCGAATACGAACATGCACTTCTTTTGCGAGGGGTTGAGAATAGCCCCCTGAACGTTAAACACATTCAGTGGAGCCAAGTTGATAACACAAATAGTGTTAGACTCCCCTTACGACAGATCTGGATACCAAACGTTTCTCAGACAAGAAATTCGTCTCGTCTAATATTTTGACACCACGCCTACGACAATAACTCCCGATTGTAAGTTGACGAATGAGTATCACTCTGGTAAGAGGTCAACGAGTGAAGCAGCATACATAGTATTGAGACAATTCTCAGAGCAAGATATTTCAAATCAAGGAGCCGAGTGTAATCAGTGGATTACAATTTCTCTATTTCAGCTCTCCAGCTTGAGATCTGAAGGAAATTTCACTGGCATATCAAATCTACGAAATATAAAGAGATATCAACAGCTGCCTGCTGGAATTAATATTGCTATTTTAAGGGAACCACGAATTGGTTCCAATATGAATTCGTAAGATTGCAGATACTCACTGAGGGGTCTGAACTGAAATCGTTCTTCCTCAAGAACAACCACTTCGGGACGAGTCACCTGATTTATAGAGTTCTTTTTCAAGAACTCTATAAAGGCGAAGAGATCTACGAGTCTCCAGGAGTTTTTGGACATCATGAGGCCTGAGTCCGGGTATCGGCTCGAAGATTGCGTCGGAAGGTTTTGGGCTTTCTATTCTGTCTACCCAGGCAAAAAGGATTCCCGAGGCACGCCTACCGGACTTCATACGAGATCTTCTTCGTGGAGGAGGCTCCCATTCGCTTAAAGTTCGCGGCTAAAAACGCCACTTCTGCCTTCGGAAGGCAGACGGGCGACAGGAGTATATTCGCGAATAATTCTATCGACTAGGTAGGGATCGTAGTGAACTTCACGGAGCATGGCCTTGTTACCAACGTGGTGGCCCTGAAGGTGATTATCGGTCATCTCGAACACTAAGCAGTTGAAATGAGCGAATTCCGAAAAATTGCAAGAATTAAAATAGAGATTCTATCGAACCGTTGCATCGATTTGTCTACTATTTTATATAGAGACCAGAACAAGAAATGTCCTCATCGTAATACATTTTCTTTCATATTCCCCTGAAATAAAATTTGTCACTTGGCCGAAAAAAAAACGATGGAGTCTCGCGCATATGAATTTTCTGGAACACTACATCAGCATCGAGAACATTTCGCCCGACACGTGAGGCAAGAATTCAACAAAATCAGCAATAACTTCGATAGGACCCTCAGTAATATTCTGGGCCAGGAGTTTCTGACCCAAAATGGCTTGTCATTAGCGAATGACAGTAGGAATGACGTACTCAGTGAACATAACCCGTTTACTGGCTTATTTCTGCCTTCCTTTTTCCAAGAGAAAGAGAAGTACCTTCTGTTGGGTTTGAAGTGGCTCACGACCAAGCAGAAACCGAAAATAAAATACAGAGTCTTCGGCGCCCAAAAATTAATAATGATTCAAACGAACAAATAAACACGTCTACTCCACACAAGAAAAAAAACAAGTCTGTTGATGAGACAAACTCGATTGATAACTCAGTAAACATTCTTGTTAGAGCCTTTTTAAGAAATGTAGAACGTAAATTCAATTGGCAAAGACTCCCACACTTTTCTGGATTCGAGTCGGAAGACCCAAAGCTATTTAACTCAGATATGAGTTTTTAGAATTTGATTTCCCCGAAACAGAATGGGTAGAGCTAACTAAAAGTCAGTTGAAATGTGAGGCGAAGGCCTGGAGCTCGTCGTACGATAGAGTATCTAGAATTGGAATTTTTTGAAAACAGATTTTTAGCATCATTCGATAACGTAGATATGTAAAGCTTTCAGCAAGCTCATACGGTAAGCCGCAAAATTCAAGCCAGAATGTGATAGTGTTGATAGCCGGAAAAATCACTCTGGCAAACTGAGTTGTGCCAGAGGTACCTTCAGTACAGATCATAAAGAATATTCTAGAGTCAATTTCACCTGAAATGAAATGCCACCTGGGAGGTAGGAATTTTTATGATACCGAAGAACTTATTAGGGACTGTGCATTAAAAGAGAGTGATCTAAAATCACATCAAATAAAAAGGTCTGATTTAAATTCAGGAAATGTAAATACGAATTTGAATAATCAGAACTCTCCGCCGCCTCGTAAGTAGATGACCAATGCCGCTTTACCCTCATAAGGCCTTTTTGGCTCAGCTGAGGGAGTGTTGGGGTGGGGGTGCGGGGCAGCGTTGCAGAGTGGGACCGTGTGGACGCCATTGTGGCATCGTGGGCTGGGGGCGCGGCCGGGGCACGACGTGGGCCGGGGCACGACCTACGTGGGCCGGGGCGCGACCTACGTGGGCCGTACCTCGCTGCAATTGGAGGCTGGCTGTGGTTGTAGGCTGGCTGTGGTCGAGGGCTCTGTGTAATGGCTGCTGGGAGTTATTGGTTGAGAGCTCTGAAAATGGCGTCTCTGCTGTCATTGGTTGAAGGCGTCTGATGACAATGTTCATCAACTTTAAAAACAACTCGCTTCGAGTGATTCAAGGCAACGAAACCGCTGACGCAAATGTCGACCACAGGAAATTTGAAAATTGTGATATGTGGAAACCTCTGTGACCACTATGAAAGGAAGTTTGCAAATTGATAATGATATCTGTTAACCGCCTTGACCACTTCGACAGGAAGTTCGAAAATTGATAATGATATCTATTAACCTCTGCGACCATTGTGACAGGAAGTTCAATTATTATTATCAACTTGTCCAGTCTGAGGTTGGCTGCTGGTCGTCATTACTGATAACAAAATGTGGTCACAATGGCCCCGAACGATATGAAATCAATTTTGGGGACCCTAAGTGTAAAAAATTGCCGCTGGAGTCGAACCGAGGGTCTTTAGATTTTCAGTCTAACGCTCTTGCCACTGAGCTATTTCGGCTATGTAAATGAAACAAGTATATAAACAAATATTTTATTTAGAAAAGAGTCACATTGGGAAAGCCAAAATCATGCGAATCTTGTATCAAATATGGTTTTTCGATGCATTTCATCCAAAATTGGTTCAATCGATCGGGATGATTGTGTAATACGTCTCTGAAAACGCATTCGGTCGATCGGAAAATACTCCCAAAATTTGCTTCTTGATTGTCTGTATGCA
>JAVJAQ010001026.1:0-11828 GCA_032362365.1 Zygogramma bicolorata
AACTTTTTACATGACTGTGCGTGGTTCTTTGTAATGAAAGTGAGAATGACCGAAGAAAGTTTGTCTGTGAATTAGAAAAAACTCTTTGGAAGATAATGAAATGGATCACATCTGATGAGCATCTATGAGTTATCATGATGTACTTCAGCATTGAATTCAAACTGTGTGCGGGCTTTTTGCTGAAAGTAATAATAATCCACAACTCTTTCTACATGATGAACCACCTCCACTTTGCTCTCTTCCTTTCCCAATACTTTTTCAATATCTGTGCGACTCAATAGATCCAGTTCTTCATTACCAGAAATGAAAGACATCATGTATGTAATAGAGACATTTATTGATCATACACCAATTTATATTGCATAGCAACCACATGTTAACAATATCCGGATTGCCAAGTTTTAGGACTACAAACACAAATCGATTAGTCTCTTCATGTTCCTTGTGATTCTATTGTCAGTATCACTTAATGGAAGGAACCTTTTAAATCCGAACTTTGCAGGCATAGGGCAAATGTCTTTATGGTATCCAACTCTTCCATCTGGCACAAGATGATGTGATCGGCTTGAAAAACCTCCACTATTGGTCTACTCTTTCAATTCAGGTAACTTAGGAATGTTTGCTAGAAGAACCGCCACAGCAGGCATTTTGACAAAATGATCTTGAATATTAAAATAATGATGAGAACGTATATCACAACTCCAAAAACCACACCAATAATAAATAAACGGGAATATTTCATTCTCTTGTTTTCCCCCAGTTTTCATTTGTCAAACCGATGAATGCTAGAACAGATGCTAAGATGCTTCACTAGGGTCTGGATCAGATATGTTGATAACATATTCGCCGTGGTGGATAACCGACATGGAGATTGTCTATCAGCACTAAACAGCAGGTGTAGGTTCCTGAAATTTACGTACGAAGTGGAAAAGGAACAACGGTTGTTATTTTTAGATATATTGGCAATAAGATACGAACAATATGGAAGAGACTTTGACATTCAAGATATAAACACGTTCGGGTACATTCCTAAGGACTCGAATCACCGTCTACAACATATAATGGCTGCACAGCAATTTCTCGACCACTAGTTAATAACATCTTCGAAGGAAGATAAGTACGACAATGAAAAGAGAGTGTTTGATCAGATAGTTGGAAACTGTAAATTCAGGTAAACCTTTCATGATTCTTCCACTTTTCGAAAGAATGAAAGAACAGTAAATAGTTTTAAGTTATCCCATATGGACTTCAGTACACTGAAGGACTTGAACAGATATCCGATAAAGTAAATATGAAAGTCACACATAAAACTTCTTATAAATCACAACAGCTTCTTGGTAATCCAAAAGATAAATTGAAAAACACATAAATATCGGAAATTCACGAAATCAATTGCCATGATTGCAACAATGAATAATACATTGGCAAGAGCTGACGACCTTTGAAAACCCGTTTCAAAGAGCATCATGCACACATGAGATATGGAAGGTTAAAAATGTCCATTGTCGCTCAACATGCCCTGGTCAATGATCACAGAATTGGAAAAATCAATCTTGAGACTGATTGCTTGACACAATACTACTCCATGCATTCGAGAGTCTAGATATAGCAAAATTTAAAAATAGTATGAATGGTGACAAAAGGTCTATCTTTTTTAACCAAATTTTCAGCTGATTGTTGAGAAATTCTTTGAAATAAAAAGTAGTTAACAGACGAAGTCCATATCGAACCAAGAAAAAAATTTGGAGGTAGTTTTTGCACTACTCACGCCTGTAAACTATATAAATAAATAATCCTAGACTTGAGATTTAGTACACTTGTTAGCGAAACCCGCAAGGCAAATAATGTCAGTTTGGAGTTAGGTTCATGGATCTCTATAAAAAGTTCGAACAAGTTACAGCCAGAAATTGAATATTTAGTTTTTGTTTTTTCCTTCATATGTTCGGAACCAATAGGGCTATAGTACATTTTTGGATATAATTCGATGTGTTGGTATAATAACCCATTTCGGCTCTATTCCACCGACTCTTTACCTCTCACCATTTTCAAAATAGCAATGCAGATACTCAATTCTGAAAAACCATGTATATAGTTGCGTTTTGAACTCACGGACTAAAATGTTACCTTATAATATTACTCAACGAAAACAAGTATTGACATAGTTGATAAAAAAACGGCATATATCAATTTTAAACAAATGCGATATTGCCTGACTTCGGACGTGAGTCGATAGGTACAGTGCCACACTCCTCCTGACGAATGTCTCGAAGATTTTCCCGGGTCTCTTGAATTAATCTTATCTGTTGAATCGATTGATGATGGTTGATTTGCCAGTGGTTGGGTTAAGACATCAGCAATCATTTTTTCGGCACATAAATATTGCAACGAAATGTCTCCTCTCTCGACAACTTCACAAATAAAAGGTTGTTTAATATCGATGCTTTTCGATTTCGAGCTCACCTTCTGGATCAGTGACGATTTTTCAGCCGGTTGATTATCATTATCGTAGAATATGTCTTCGATTAGACGTTTCGAGCGGATAGCCTCCTTGGTGGCTTCGGTAATGGCATAACATTCAGAATGAGTGGTGGCTAGCGCCACTGTGCTCTGTTTCTTTCATCACCAACTAACGGCAGCGTTTGCATGAATGAAACAGTATCCAGAATAAGATCAGCCATCAACGCATGATCCCCAATCAGCGTCGTTCAAGCCAAATATTAAGGATTTGTCTATTTTGGAAAAAACAAGCATGAAGTCTTTCATTCCTTGCAGATTACGAAGAACTCTCTTAGCCGCTACCCAGTGTTCTCTACCACAGCTATTATTGAACTGGCTCAGGAAGCTGACGACATAACTGATGTCAGGGATAGTTTCCACTGCTCAAAACATCAGTCTGCCAATGAGGTTGTGGTTGTGTGTGTTTCTGTGCCCTCAGGTCCATTGGTGTTCCAATGGGATTGCAATCTGCCATCTTGATCCTGGCCAGAATATCTCCAATGTATTTAGTTTGATTGGCTGTGAGTTTTCCATTTTCCTGTGTGAATTGTATTCCAAGACAGTAATTGATGGGTCCAAGATCGTGCATGTCAAATGATTCTGTCAAGTCATTTCCTACTTTTTCAAATGCTTTTTCACTTTTCGAAGCATATTGTTACAAAATCTCCTAGCGCCGGCCCTGTCACTCGTAACCTCAAAATAATATGAGACGTCGAAGTAGAGAATTTCTAGTTCAGAGAAAGTTCCACAGTTTCTAGTAGATAGTAGAGAGAGCTTTGGTACCTATTGCTGAATGCTGAAGTCGAAGTGTAGAGAGTTTTAGTACAGAGCGTAGTCATTGTCTGCCAGCCTGTTTTAATCCATGTATTGCTTTATTGAGATGACAGACACGGTTTCCATTGGGTATGTTGTCTAGGGTGGCAAGCATTATCTCTGCCTTTTTAATGATGTCTCGAGAAAGAGATCTATCTGAGATAATATATTGTATATATTTTTCAAGATCTTGAGATAATTCCATATGAATATTTACCTCAATATCGCCATTCAAACAAGCGGTAGAGACGTCGAGGTGTACCTTCATGTCACTCTCAACAGCTGGTGCCAGCAATGAATGTACTGAACTGAGCTTGGCAACTGGGGCATAAGGGCATGTGTGGTCGCTGATACTAGAATTTTCATGACCTCTGTTGAAAAAATATTTCATAATTTTCACATTACAGTTAATTCAATTTTTTGACGAGAAGGTACCCAAATGCGAATGGCCTTAGATATCTCCGAATAGCAAATTTACCTTTTCCTCCTTTCTTGTTCAATATTAACGCATTCCTTTCCAGTCCATGCTTGGTACGGTGTGATGTGATTTAGTGAACGAGATGGGCATCGCTTTCGTAAATGATTTGCCGTGTGAACTGCTTCCGCACACAGAATCTGAAGAGCATTTTATTCTACCATCATGAGTCTTGCCTTCTCGAGAATAGATCGATGTAACCTTTATGCAATGCCTTTCTCTTGTGGCGTATAGGGAGGCGAGAGACGACGTTGGATACTATGGTCTTTGAGAAACTGATCAAATGCTTGGTTTATGTACTCTCCCTTTCCGATGTCAGTTTGAAAAACTTTTATCTTCTCGTCGTGGAAGTTTTCTAGTTCATTCTTGTGGATTTTGAAATAATGGAGAATCTCATTCTTTGCTTCATGAAATAAACTCTGGAGTATCGACTCTTTTTCATGTGAATTTGACAAAATATTGCTCCTCCTGCACTTGTTTCCATTCATAGGGCCGCATACATCGGAGTGGATGATCTCGAGAATTTGTAGGATCTTCGGAGTGTCACGTACTGGAAACGGAGCTCGTATCATTTTTGATTATATGCGAATCTCACAATCTCCTAATTTATCATTTTTGTTGGAGTCAAGTTCTATCAACAATTCATTTTGCTGGGCGAGCTTCAAATCGTTTCCATTGAAGTGGTCGCGTTTAGCATGCCATTCATGAATTTTTGAAGTGGACACTACATTCGCTCTTTCAATCTGGAAAGGTGCTGGGGCTCGATTCTCGGGAGCTGAACGTTATTCTGAACGATACGTTTCGAACGTAAGGTATCGAGAATCAGGTGTCGTTCACAGTACACAGTAGAGACCGTTTTATTTTGAAGCTTTCAATAACTTCATTTTTTTTCGTTTAGTACACTTGCTTTATCCCGGACGAATTTTGCTGTGTATCCTTTTTGCTGACCGATAATAAATTCACGCGGTTACTTCTGGGACAAATGAAGTGTCAGTAAAATTCAAAATTTTGTCTTGAGTTTGCAATTTTACTTCCCCCCCACCTGAAATTGACACTATGTGGTCATGTGAAGTGAGCTGAAGTGTTTTTACATTTTCCAATTTGGAAATATTTTCGAAAGTATCTTCGGTATCGTCGGTTTTACCCTGACGACATATATACTTCTGTGAGGAAAGGTACATTCTGTGATCTTCGTTTTGGAGTAACATTGCTCGGTAGTATGATTATTTCGGTTGCATTTCTCACAACGAGATTTTGGGTTCGACCCAAACTTCAAGTTATTTCTAGAATTGCGGATTTTTCCATTATTTCTAACATAAAAGGTTCATTTTGATTTACTTGAAGTACCAAATTCTTCCAATAATTTCATTTTCATCTAATTTGGTGTGGGCAAGATATCACGTGATTATATCGCCACACGAAAATTCTCAAATGACGGGCTTAGGCTGGAAAGTAACATTATCAACTACAAATCATCGTGAATGGGTTTGTTCATTTCAACGTTCTGTCTGTGACATCAAAAATTCATTCACATGGTCTCTGATATTTTCTCCATCGTTTATATTTTTCAGAATGAGTTTCTTCAATATATGAGCCTTTTTTGCAGGACCTTGCGAGGCGTAAATTTCTTTATACTCGTCCCAAACATTTTTGGACGTTGGACAGCCAGTGTTGATGTAAAGTAATCCAAGAGAGGAAACCATCAGTACAGTATCCAATCTGGCTGAAATATCATTTCTTATCCAATCTTTCTTGGCATCAGCATTTTCATAAGTTTCATCAGGACAAACTTCCTCACCGCTTACGTATTTCCACGCATCCGTTTTGATAAGCACCGCTTGGGATTGTTGAATTCATGTGTCGTAATTTCCTTTGTTGAGAAGCTCTACCCGGTAATTCGATATAGCCATGGTAACTGGTGCGATGTATTACTGGAACTCGAGGAAATACACACGCGTTTAGAATACATCTGCAGCAGGTATGCGAGCTTAATATGTGACTTATTACCCATAATTTTTTGAGAATTCAACTCATTTCGAAAAGAACCTCATAAAAAATAGAAATGTTTTTTTTTATATTTTAGACGATTCTAAAATATGGCTAACCGATAGTCACAAATATACCTGAATCAAACAAAGACATTTTGAGTAGGTATTCACCTATAATATACATCTGTACTTGGACATATAATAAAGAAATCATGATTCCTTTCCATCCAGATCATTGATAAATAATGTGCCGCATCAGCGTTCTTTGATATAATGTTTAACTTTTTTCAATATATTGTATACCTTACTTTACAATATTTATTTTGTCAGATACAGGTGCTCGTATACAAGGGCTACCGAATTCATCATTTATCATCCAGAAGCTGTTTTCGACTGATTGTTGGCCAATTTTCAACTGAAGATATTTTTCACCTAATTCCTAAGGGGGCCCCATTATCTGAATTTAATGTAGTCTGCTGAGTTATTTTTTAGATTCAGCAATTGACAAAACTTCATTTTCTCAGGCACAGCTGCTGATATTATCGAATTTTTCGATTCATTCAAAGATGACAAAATCGCATCGCATCAAGTTTTGGTTTTTCTAACTTTGGGGATATGGTAACTATCAGACGTTGTCATTGGAATTCTTAAACAAGAATTTTTGTCTTTCAGGTCGTGGAGCTTAATGCAGTTCACAGTGGTTTTAACCGCAACAAAATCAAGGAAATCCCGGCTCGCAACAACTTCATCCACTAGTGACAGGTATTGTAAATGAAAAAACTAAGATTATCTTCACGCATTGGGGCCATAAAAACATAAGATATGGAAGATGGCTTGTCACGTCATCTCTAGGGATTTTGATTCTAAAACATAACAATCATCCACAAAGAAGACAGTCGATAATTGGCTATTTACGCTTTACCATAATTTAAAAATTCAAGTGATGTAGTCGCTTTGAATATACGTACTAATAATAAAATACATCTCTTAGACTAAGTCACTTTCGCCATCAGGCCTTCACTGGAACTTTTTTTGCAGAACGCAGAGTCATCCATTAAGGTGATGAAAGTCAATTGGGTATCAAATGATACAAGATTTTGATAATTCAATCGAAGAATTCGATTGAATAATTAATTAATGTTTTTCAAATTATTTCTCAAATTCTGATCTTGACCCAATTACAGCTTATCCAATCCATCTTGGCACAGAACTAACAACGTATATGCCCATCAATCTCTTTGAAATATACTAAGATAAAAAAACACCTATTATACGTGTTCACTGTGTTGAAATTTATTTCTTGTAGGTGGTTTTTCTTTCGTCATGGTCTGCACAACCAGTGTGCAAATGGAAAAGTATCTGAGTTTGTGCCAAGATGGATTGGATAAGCTGTACCCACTTTTATCTCTGTAAATCACTATGCTATCAGAAAAAATCATTATATTGATGTTCAACTTCAGTACAAGTGAAAATTGAGACCATCTCAGACAGTCTTCCTTCCGCAAAATATCTGATATTATTATTCAACTTTTTCAGATCAGACAACTGCCGCAGTATAGATGTCTGCAGCATACTCTTGAATATAATCTTACAAGATGCTCCGTTTCTCGTATTTAGACTTCTTCTCATCACTCACTACCAAATAATTACCTACATGAACATTTTCTTCACTTGCAAGAACACTCTGGTGATACTACTTCAAATCTACAGGTGGGTTAGATTTACTTTATCTCTCGATATATATCCAAAACGCCAAATAACTTATTGAATTGGTGCTTGGTGAAAGTTCTGATAGTATAATTTCGAAAATAATGAATATTATCCTCTTGAATAATTAGTTGTAGTGCTTCGTTGATCGATAGAGGTATCATACAACAAATAGTAGTGCCTAATGGTTCTCTCAAACCCGACAAAAAAAGCTAGGTAATCGTAAAGATTTCTTTAAAAAAAAATTCAACCATCATTAGCCTCGTGTAAATCTACATAACTACTAAGTAAATTGAGACATCAATCTGTTTGTCAATTGGTTGTTGCCTCAACATTATTGAATCTCGACTGAGACAACTTTCATCCCTTTGGCCTCCAGAAAATTCATGGACAGAATGGCTTTGAAGTCATTTCAAGTGGAAACAGTTTGATTATTTATCACTAACTTGGTATTGCCTGTCAGATTTAAAATCAAAGAGTTCAACAGATATGTGTTCTGGAAGCTATCAGCTTCATCATTCCAAAAAATAATGAGTACAAAACCTTCAGTATTCTTCTATGATGTTTCAGATTGTACGTGGTATATAGCGAACCCAAGAAAGGTAAGTTAGACAGCAATGATGTAGAAATGTCGAACATTTCCATTATTTCATCCCTATCGAGGAGTGATCTCACGTTCGAACCAAGAAGGAGAAGAAGGCCCTCTAACAAAAGACCACCCATTAGAAACGAAACCTTCAGAAGCCAGAAAAGTACTAGTACCAGGAGGAGTGGAGAAACTGAGGAGTCCAACGATAGCGATGAAAGTGGTAACGGAGGTAGGCGAAACAGGTATGTCAGTAATAAGTTAGATGAGCACAAAATATTTGTTCAATATCCCCACTTCGCCTAACAGATATTTTTGAGGCAGCTCCTATCTCAAACTGGATCCTCACAGATCCGATATCAGCAGTTCGGAAATTTCTATATGCATTAGTAACATGAGTTCAGACTCAGTTGCCAGTTGCAGAAGTTTTTCAAACAACAGTTGCTAGCACCAAGTAGGATATAAAATTCTACTCAGAAGTTGATGTGTCACACTCAAACAAATCTATTTCATATCTTTTACGTCATTCAAGGCAAATGAAACTAAATCTGCACATGACTCAAGAATTGACCTCTGTAGTAATCCAGCTTTTGTCATTTGGACTTTTACATTGTCAAGTATGAAGGAGTATTCATGCTGAAAGAGTTATTGAATAGATTTCTCTAAAAGTTTATGCCTGATAATGAATTTAGTTGAACTTTAAAATAGTGAAAGAGGTGGAAAATAAAAAACAACGAACCCACCATGAAGTATTGTTTTGAGTGGCGTACATGGTGATTGATGGATGACTCGAAGGAAAGGAATTCGCCAATCATACTAGCAATACAAAACAGGCAAATTATCTAGGCAATTTTTTCTAGGTCAAGACAGAAAAAGTAATCAGATACCTCCCTTCGGTACTGATGATTTAAATTTGAGAGAATATTGTTGACTTTGAAATGTCAGTCACAAAACGTCATGAAGTTCGAGGGAAAATAAAATTGAAGAATTTTCAAATATCTAAAAATTCCATACAAGCATAACAGTAAACAATGAGCGAATGAATGAATGTAACGAGTTCAAGTTCAAAAAATACGTGTGTGATCTCATTTCATAATGTTTATGGGAAATTTCAATTATTCAGTATTTTATCAGTCGTTCTCTAGCAAAGTATTTGAATTTGTTGTCTGTTGATGTGTCTAAATTTTGTAGATATTTCATCAAAAATTTTTAATCAGGAAACGGCTGCTTTTATCAATGTATTAAGTTTCACTTCTTTATTAGTTCAAGACGAAATTACAGACAGCTGTCTCTTAGGAAATTATAATATCCCTATATAGAACCCTCAGGATGTGGTGAATATTAGTAGACATATAGGCAATATATTAAACAAACCCAGACAAGCTTGTTGCGCTGAGAGAAAAATTTCACTTGAAATCATATCAGTGGGCATATACAAACAAATTACAGAACTTTCTCATTAAATACACCAAACATTATCGAAAAATTCGATTTTGAGCTAATCTGCTCGAATGAATGAATTGACATTTTGATGACATATTTAATGAGACATCTAACCGAATCTTCGGTACTGATATTCAGAAACATGACTATTTTTGTGCAGAAAATTGAGTTTTGAGGATGTGAATTTTGTTTTTTTTCTTCTCCGAGTCAATGCAAAGAGAATAAAATGTTGTTATCATAGTGAATGCTTTTTTGTTGTATTTGTGTAGAAAAATCCAGAAATGCTATCTGTTCGATTATACGTTTGAGTGATTGGTGTTCAAATTGAGCGGGAAAAAGTTCTGTATTCGTCTCGCATTGCCTTGGAAAAAAGCCAAAAATCACTTAGTAGTAATTGAATCATGGTATCAACTCACTTTCAATCTAGATATCAATTAAATAGAAGAAATTGATACTGCGGAATGCGCGTCGAGTGTGAGTGTTTTTAATTTGGTGTAAGAATAATTGATCTGTTACAAGTTTTTATTTTCACTCCAAAGTTCGGTATAAGTTGAGTAATTGAATATGGCTATAGTGATTCAGCGCCTAGCATTTCTGTCACTTGTCACGTATTGATGAAAGTAGCCATATGACGTGAATTGTTATAATTGAGGTGCCCAGAGTCAGATATAAATATAAGATATATTTTTAATTCCCAGAAGAGCACTGAATTCCCGGAAAGATACTGGCTACTCAACTGCTAGCTCACAAGTAAGCACCAGAAATAATATTCCGAAATCTCACTCGAGAAGATCTAACGCATCTAGTATCTCGAACAGTACTGAAAACTTAGATCCTGAGTCTAAGAGGATGGTGAAACAAAAACTCAAACGAACCGACAGGCAAACAAAAGGAAGGCGGAGAGTCGAGGAAACGGTTTCCGAAGAAAGCGACGTAACTTATGAAGAAGAGAAAGATTTGAGAAGGGCAAGATCTAACAAAGAACGTGCAACAGATCGAGAAAAATCAAGGTAAATCAATTTACCCAAGAAAATTGCAATAACTTTATTTTTCCTGCTTTGTAAAACGAAACACGTGTCGCGGTTTTGTAAACCCATCGTCAGTGAGAATCGTACAGGAAACTGATATTTTTGTGAATATATTTTACTTACCGCCCCTATAGCGAAATATCTCTAAGGGCGGGTACTTTACGACCTGATTAACAGTCCGTTAAAATAATCGGTGCTTAGGTTGTGCTTTCACTCTAGCAAATGACAGGATGTGTTGTCAATTCTCAGCACTGATTATTTCAACGGACTGTTAATCAGGTCGTAAAGTACCCGCCCTAAGAGTTATATCCAGTAGTTACTGGAAAATACCAGAAAAGGAGTGTAATCTTTCAGGAACATATTCTATAAATGATTTTGTTTTTGCTGCTAAAGGTGATATTCTTATTCGAACTGAATGTGTTAGTCAACTTTGGTTTGTCTAGCCTGTTGGTATCAATGGCAAACTAACTAGCTTTCATTGAGAAATCGTTCAGAGTCAAGTTAGAGTTCATGGGGATTTGAGTGTATTAAAAAAGTTTCGAATGGCTACCTCGAAGACACGTTCAGCGGTTTGCAGTATTACATTCGAGCGCCTTGCCATCAGAAATAATATATGTATTATCAAAAAAATCATGGGTCATCTCTCTGAAAGAAACCAGAGTTGCTTTCATTCGGGTTGAAGGTAATGCAATAAGCTAGCAAATTGAGCCACATAAGTGGCCACGATAATTGAAACAGATAGACATTTTTGGTTATGGTTTCGGTAGTGTAGTGGTTAGCATATCTGCCTATCAAGCGGAAGGCCGGGGTTCGAATCCTCGCCGGGCCACCGTGCTGGGTAATCGCACGTCGAAAGGTAAGGCCTCGTTGATCCATTGCTCGCACAAGTTTCGACTTATGAGGGTTGACGTTCGTCAGCTGGTTAACGAAGACGAACAATTTCAGAACAATTTCATGGTAGAAAAAAAAAAATATAGGTGGTATATATCTATTTGCGCCTGCCGAAAAAACAGCGCCAAGAACTATAATTTTTTTTGTTTTATTTCACCATTAATAATTTCCCCAATTATTATTACAAGTACAAATGATTCCCTTGTCATGTCCAGAGAAGGATGTATTTTATTAGATGATACAAGTTATACGATAATGCGATTGTACGATTGTGACAGTTTCACAATTGTTGACAATCCTATTTTATTATTGAAATGTAGAAATTGCAATATTTGATTCATTATATTCATTTATCATTTTCATTGACTCAGGCAGCATAGGCTACAAAAATATATGGGCAC
>JAVJAQ010001031.1:0-11153 GCA_032362365.1 Zygogramma bicolorata
TTCAATCCATAGGGAAATCGAAACTACCACATTGATTTATGAAACGCGTTCAATACCAAGTACACGAAATAGAATTTTCGTAGTTTCTCAACCCCATTTCCACCACCTTAGACGACCTGGAAAACTCCGACATGGTATTTTTCTTATGTGCTCGGTCACATGTAATAACATATCCGAAAATGAAACGCGTACAATGTCAAGTTCACGAAATAGAACTTTTTGCAGTTTTTCAACCCCATTTTCACCCCCTTAGACGGCCTGGAAAACTCCGACATGATATTTTTCTTATGTGCTCGGCCACAAGGAATAACATATCCGAAAATGAAACGCGTACAATGTCAAGTTCACGAAATAGAATTTTTATTAGTTTTTCAACCCCATTTTCACCCCCTTAGACGGCCTATAAAACTCCGACATGGTATTTTTCTCAAGTACTCGGCCACAAGAAATAACATATCCGAAAATGAAACGCGTACAATGTCAAGTTGTTGCAATAGAATTTTTATTAGTTTTTCAACCCCATTTTCACCCCCTTAGACGGCCTGGAAAACTCCGACATGATATTTTTCTTATGTGCTCGGCCACAAGGAATAACATCCGAAAATGAAACGCGTACAATGTCAAGTTGTTGCAATAGAATTTTTATTAGTTTTTCAACCCCATTTTCACCCCCTTAGACGGCCTATAAAACTCCGACATGATATTTTTCTTATGTGCTCGGCCACAAGGAATAACATATCCGAAAATGAAACGCTTACAATGTCAAGTTGACGAAATAGAATTTTCATTAGTTTTTCAACCCCATTTTCACCCCCTTAGACGGCCTGGAAAACTCCGACATGATATTTTTCTTATGTACTCGGCCACAAGTACTAACGTATCCGAAAATAAAACGCGTAAAATGTCAAGTTGTTGCAATAGAATTTTTATTAGTTTTTCAACCCCATTTTCACCCCCTTAGACGGCCTGTAAAACTCCGACATGGTATTTTTCTCAAGAACTCGGCCACAAGGAATAACATATCCGAAAATGAAACGCGTACAATGTCAAGTTGACGAAATAGAATTTTTATTAGTTTTTCAACCCCATTTCCACCCCCTTAGACTGCCTGGAAAACTCCGACATGGTATTTTTCTTAAGTACTCGGCCACAAGGAATAACATCTTCGGAAATTAAACGCGTACAATGTCAAGTTCACGAAATAGAATTTTTCGCAGTTTTTCAACCCCATTTTCACCCCCTTAGACGGCCTGGAAAACTCCGACATGGTATTTTTCTTATGTGCTCGGCCACAAGGAATAACATATCTGAAAATGAAACGCGTACAATGTCAAGTTGACGCAAAAGAATTTTTATTAGTTTTCAAACCCCATTTTCACCCCTTAGACGGCCTGGAAAACTCCGACATGGTATTTTCCTTAAGTACTCGGCCACAAGGAATAACATATCCGAAAATGAAACGCGTACAATGTCAAGTTGACGCAATAGAATTTTTATTAGTTTTCAAACCCCATTTTCACCCCCTTAGACGGCCTGGAAAACTCCGACATGGTATTTATTTTAAGTACTCGGCCACAAGGAATAACATATCCGAAAATGAAACGCGTACAATGTCAAGTTGACGCAATAGAATTTTTATTAGTTTTCAAACCCCATTTTCACCCCCTTAGACGGCCTGGAAAACTCCGACATGGTATTTTTCCGAGGGGGAAACCGCAAGGGAATTTTGGTGTACAGGTCGCAGGAATTAGTCGGGAATTACAGGAATTTTTCGGGCATTACTCGGGTATTAGAGGAATTACAAGGGCATTACTCGGGAATTAGAGGAATTGCAAGGGCATTACTCGGGAATTAGAGGAATTGCAAGGGCATTACTCGGGAATTAGAGGAATTGCAAGGGTATTATTCGGGAATTAGAGGTATTATTTAGGAATTTCGAGATAATTGTAGGTATTTTTTTTGTAATCAAAATAGTGGGATTGATAACTGGAGGTGTCTGTTTTTTCACGAATCGGTATGAAAGCTCATCATCAAAAATCATATCATACTTTGTGAGCCTAGTTCACCGATATATAAATAGGAATTTGATTGTTTGGCTTCTAATTCAAGGGATTGCAGTACGGAGCGTTATTTCAGTACAATGTATGTATGGAAGATCAACGCAGTTTAAAACGTCCCCGTTCATACTTCCTTCCCATTATCATTTTCATTGATATAATTTTCATCAATACGTTCCAGAAGGAAACCAAGAATAAAATAACACCCTTTCTCAAGATCTCAATGTCTTGGTAATCCATGTACAAAAAACAATAATTTAAGTATTTCAGACACTTTATAGTTTATTGAAAACTTCAGACAACCTTGTTCCTGAGATAAATAGAGACTGATAACTCATCTCATTTTGTTATTGCTAATGCATCTGTAGAATTCGTTACCTATTATATTATGATGATATACGGATGTAGGTAATGTACTTCTGATGAAGTACCTAACGGAGAAACATTTCCAAGTCAAAGATAAAATTATTTCAATGAACTTCAATATCTGATTCACCATTCAGGAATTTCACGGAAATGTTTTTTTTTTTCTTTTTCAGTGTCGTATTTATCAAATTCAAATTTATACTCTCAGCATCTCGAACATTATGAAACTGATTATCAAGTTAAATTCTTGTAAAATGAATATCCGTGCATTCTGATAGTGTTTTTGATCACTTCTGGAATAGGAACTCCTCCAAAAACCTCAGTTTCTATGAATATAAATAATGAAACGAATAGTATATTATTCAGTATGCATTCCAATTTCGAAATTCGGGAAAGACTATTGAGATTTTCGAAAAAATTCAAGTTATGAATGAAACGTTGGATAATAAATTTGAAGTGAGTGCATGGTTAAAAAAATTAAGTATTTGTGATTTTTTTCCACTTCATCTTATTGGTCAAGATGACATAATAGTGCCGCCATATTAAATTGGAGAAACATGGCTCCTAAGCCTAACATAAGTATGTTTTATCGTTGAAAAAGATGATGTTCTATCGAATGGAGCAGAAAAATATGCAGGATTTCAATAATAGTATATATCATCTTGCGAACAATCTGTTCAGGCCAGTCTCAAATTACCTACACAGTAGGTTTCGGCTGGCACCTGTCAGAAAACAACTACTCCCCTGGCTAATACCACGAAGGGCATTGAATTATATCCGACCGGTGCCTGTGCAGGTTTCTTCACAGAAGTAAATCCTGCATTTGCTTTCGTCGATTCAAATGAAGGAATTGATTTTCAATTATAGGGAGCGACACACCTGCAGACCGGTTTCGGGCTATTTGGCCACTTGTCAGTGCAAGGCAGTGCCATCATCAACATTACAGTCGATGACTTCTGACTTCCCATAATTAAAAATAAAAATCCTTCAGAGGATCAAGCCCCGACCAAAGCTGATGCGAACAACGAAGTTATTGCGCCATCTACTGACGAGTGGCCAAATAGCCCGAAACCGGTCTGCAAGTGTGTCCGTCCCAATAATTGAAAATCAATTCCTTCATTTGTATCGACGAAAGCAAATGCAGGATTTACTTCTGTGAAGAAACCTGCACTGGCACCGGTCGGATATAATTCGTGCCAGACTCAAAAATTAGATTGTTCAAAGTATCTTTGATAAAATACAAAGTTCAACAAGTTTTATATTCAAGTATACCAGTGACATAGATTTATAGTACATTCACGTTTTAAATATTTTATAGATTTTTTCAACGTTCGGTTTTTCCGGAAATCTTATCGATATTTAATTTTCAAGGAAATGCTCAGTATATTATCACATTAGTGAGAAGAACATGATATCCTGAATCCAGTAATACACCTCGAATTCCACATAGTTGGTATCTGAACGACGGATTGGAAAACATGACTCCGTCAGGTGGCCTGCAAGATCACCAGATTCAACAACCTTTGGACATTTTCATTTGGAATCACTATTTCTACCGAGATTTCTACGCAACTTCCACAACAATCTGCAAGGACCTGAAACTACGAGTAGGACAAACCATTCAGGAGAAATAAGTAATGTTGTGATTGAATTAACGCATTGATTCAAAATCATTGCGTGGAATGAGACTCAGTTTTTCTTCAAATATTCGTTACGAACCGAAACGATTTTTTGAAATACACAAATTTCATGACAAAATGTATTTCGTCAAATTCCAGGAGTTTTCGAGCACGTTTCTCCGTACTTGATTGACACTGGCAGATTGTTGAGACGTTATACTCTGAATGGCTCGCCCTAGTCGGAATTCTAGATCCTCGCAGATTGTTGCGATCATTCAAATATACAAGAATTTCATGTAGATTACCTGAATGATAATCCTTATGCGCAGACGGAACAGAAAATAAACTTACTGACTGGGTGGTAGGGTTTTTGGGGTTCACCCACAGCTAAAATAGTAAATTGTATTCGAAAGGATTTCATTTTTGGGGTGTACTCGAAGAAATGCTCAGTCGTCGAGAAAGTGATAGCAGGTAATGAAATATATATTACATTCAGAACGAATGTCAAGAAAAAACAAACTGTTTTCAGCATGAACCATATTATCATCACTCTGAGGAAATTAGGCATTCCAGATACTTGTCAAAAATGTCAAATGAATCGAAATGAACCAATCGGCGGCATCTGCCCCCCAGGAACTTTCGTTTGTTTTCTTTTTTATAAGTGTGTGATTTGTTAAAACTGGTATTTGCCCCCCAAAACATAACCTGATCTGGAATGCCTAATAGAACGACGTTATAAGGTTACGGCGTGAGATTTCAAATTTGAAGAATGTTCTGGTGAAAAGGCATTATAACTTTTAAATTCAAATAGAAATGCTTGAATATCATGTAACACCGCGTTGGGAAGTAGTTTTGATTCTCTCTCCAATAAGTGCACTCGATATTGACCGATACACCTAGCACCATGGAGGTGGGAAAAGTAATAAAATTTCCCACTGCTCCTGGCTTCCTTACTTTTTCTTCAAAAGCTGCGGATCCGTTTATCGTTTCGAATATTTTCGAGTAGGCGCCATTGACAAAGCTAACAATGAGGATTTCCACAATATTTTTTGATGACGTAATGAATAGCCATCATTTTATTGAGGAAAGATGAAAAAAATCGATTTCATTGGGAATTCATGAAAACTAACAGGGAATTTCGAAGGAATTAGTCGGGTATTACAGGCATTACTAGGGAATTTTTGAGGAATTAGAGGTATTATGGGGGAATTACATAGGCATTAGATGTATTACACGGAAATAACAGGCATTGCAAGGGAATTAGAGGCATTACTCGGGCATTAGAGGCATTGTTTGGGGAATTAGAGGTATTACTTCTGGTCTTCAGGGGAATTAGTGTACAACATTTCTCCTGCAGTTTACCCCTCGTATTTTTCTTATGTGCTCGGCCACAAGGAATAACATATCCGAAAATGAAACGCGTACAATGTCAAATTCTCGATATAGAATTTTTCGTAGTCTTTCAACCCCATTTCCATCCCCTTAGACGGCCTGGAAAACTCCGACATGGTATTTTTTTTATGTGGTTGACCTCAAGGAATAACATATCCGAAAATGAAAGGCGTACAATATCAACTTTTCGAAATAGAGATTTCAGAGTTACCAAACCCCATTACTACCCCATTCACATCCCGTTCAGATAATCCGAATAACCCATAATCATCAGATTTTCAACTCAGCTCATCGAAAGAAGCATCACATTGAATACCGTTGCGTATATCAAATTTCTAGAAGAGTTTGAAAAAAATTCGATATATTTTTCTCAGTGTATGTTGTGGATGTGGATAACTTCACACCCGTACTTCTCAATAGGTTTTATATTAACAAAGATGGGAGAGATCTTTCACTCCTATTCAAACCACCAACAGAATAAAACTGTTTGGAGAATGTGAGAGCAAAAACATTTGTTCCTGTATCAATAATATTACTATTAATTTAAATTGGCCGGTGTTTTAGTAAGGAAATAGTAATTTATGAAAACAAAACTAAGAAAAATAGTTCAGTTTTCAAACGGTTGATATCTATTTCAAAACAATATTGAAATTGTTAGTTATTCATTTTTTCATCACTATACAGTTTAAAAATAAAAAAGTGAGATCCCGGGCAGGTGGTTATACCATAACTGTTTCAATAGATATTACTATCTTATTACTACATCGCTGTAGGAGAATTCATTTCTCAGGTTCAGCAACTCAATGAACTTTAAAATAAAAAGATGTCTAATAAGTCAAACTTTAATCTTTCCAATGCTGGATTTATGAACTCAACTAAACTAACATCAATCAAATACTAATAACTAAGAAAGATGAATGAATACAGGAAAACCCCATTGGGGGTTTATAAACTTTCGTCTGTCAATAAAACTAACAACTAAGAAGATGGCCATATTTTCAACTGAGAATTAACAACTATGAACTTAACGTATGTGCATAAGACACAATATTTTCTGACATTACCAGTGATTCAAAAACAAATTGAAGATTGCGAAGAGAGGAAGTTTGTGTCATACAAAGCAATTGGTTTAACAAAGACAGTATCACTTGAAATTAGTCGGAATCAATATCGATCGTGAAGAAGTTATTGAAATGATTAGTATTATACTTTTAAAAGTCACAACTTTTGTTGCCACTGGAATGATCAAGAAACAAAAAAGACGCAGTTTTAAGATAAGGCCCATGAATAGGAATAGAAGGGAAACCAGTGTATGATATATGTTCATTATCATATAGCAATGGAAACTCTGATACCCTCTAAATTAGTTCCCTATCATCCATTTTTCTCTGGGATAATTTACATCTTTCAAGAATAGGTACTAATTTTAAAACACAAGCACAAAGAAAGTCAAAAAATGTCAAATGAAACATAACCAAAAGCATGCAATGATCGCCGAGCACTTTCCTAGCTCTGAATGTCAAGCATGAAATGCTCAAAATCTAATCTTTAGTTTTCAGGTAATTGTGTTTATGAATGCCTCCTCCATTCTAGTTGTGAATTACTAATTGTTAATTCGGAGTTGTTAGTGTATTTGAGTTTATAAATATGAACTAGAAGTATTTCTGAGAGTGTTTCATTATTTTTTCTCAAAATCTCAAAGTATATGATCTGCCTTGTGATACTTGTTTTTCTATTTGTCTCTGAGATCAAACCGAAATTGGTCTGTAGCTAGTGGATCTGAAGCTGAAAATGGTTCAATCTTTTCATTACTATTTTTGCAGATATTTGCTTGAATAATGATGATATCTATACATAGTGAGAAACATATTCACAAGTGGAGTATTATTCAAGGGGTTTCATGGTGGTATCCGTTAAAATACCTTTAGAGTTCTGAAAACTACTCCTGGTAGATGTGGAATCTGGAATCACCATATCTCTTTTTATTGTATTTATTTTCAATATGAGACATTTCACCTACAAGCACATATGTAATAATATCATCAGAGCTTTCCAAGTACGAAACCAAAAGTAGTTAGGAGGATTGAGCCATTCCTTCCCATTATTTAACATGCATATTTTGGTTACATTTCACTGACAGCCAGTGGGATTCACAGGTGGCTGTTGTGTGAGAATAATATTCCTCATAATAACTTGTTTATACAACACATATTCCACTTTGACTATTTTCGAGGAAATGAAAACATGCTATTGCATTCTTAACTTGGATTCATCGACGTAGTGAAGAACCTTCTCCTACTGCAGTCACTTGCTACTAGAAGAAGTCTGAGTTGTCGCCAACAGCTTCGTCAAAGAAATTCATTCTTGCCAAAGAAATAGGAACTTTGGATTTGGAGCCTATGGTAACTGGAGACGGAACTTTCTTGAAAAATGTTGTTGACAATAGTATATCTAGTGGAAGAATGAATACCCAACTCACTAAATACTATAGGGAATTTGATGATACTGAGCAGCTCTCTTTCCACTATCTACTTAATGCATAAAAATGAATATATATAATGGAATGTTAATCACACAGACACTAATACTTCTATCGTATATATATATATATATATATATATATATATATACAGGGTGATTCGAAAGTACTCTGACAAACTTCAGGAGGTGAATCCTCACAATATTCTAATATGGATTGTCCAAATAAATGAATGTCCGGAAACGCTTCGTTCCCAAGATACAGGATGTTGAAGTTTTATTTTAATTTTCGTTTTTTTTCAAATAACTTTTGAAATACTGAACTCAATTAAACGAAACTTGGTAATAGGAGGTTTTTGAGGTGTCGAATCCGAACCTGATGTTCTTGTTGCTCTTTCTCGTAGGGGGCGCCACCAACACGTCTTTTTCTTTTTTAAAGATTCATAACTCTTTTAGGCGTACTTCTAGCACATTCTTCAGTAAAAAATTCGATTCCTCTATCATATCTACGTAAATAAGCTACCCTTGTTACTAGTCGCTGTAAGCAACCGTTTTCTAAATATTTGGACTTGACGACTTCAAGTCGATTAATTGATAATCGGTGCATGTTGAAGTTATTACGAATATTCTGCTTCTTTCACAAGAATGATTTGGAAATGAATTTGACGTTTTACTCGTTTGAAGAGGTCATTACTGTTGGGTACGTTCCTTTATGACATCCTTAAGCGAAATAGTTATTTTTGTATCAAGGGTGCATAATATTGACTATATTGGTCAAACTTGCAGATCTCTTAAAGATCGAATTTCATCACATGAAAGCGATAGTAGTTCACATCCTGAAAGATGTGCCCTGAGTAACCATGTTTACAAAGATGGACATATCATTGATTACAATTCAACAATAATTCTAAGTATTGAACAAAATGAGTCTAAGCGGTTGTTCTTGGAAATGGCGTTTATCTCCCAATCAACATCTTGCCTTAACAGAAGAACTGATATTAAACACCTCAGTGGAATCTATGCATATCTACTTGATATTGATAAAAAATTTCGACATTTTGCAAACAACAATAATTCTACAATCTAAATTGAAAATTAATTTTTAAATTTGTTTTGAAATAGTTTTCACATAATAATTACAATCTTTTCTCAATTCCATGTTAATGTCAACATCCTTCAATTTCAAATATCAATAATATTGATTACTATAAATTCATTTCCGAACAGATGGTAGCAGTGTTCTCTTGTTATCTCCAGCCTTTTGCTAGTTTTTATTAAAAACGAATAATTTTGACTATTTTTCGTGATAGGAAAGCGAAATTATAGTAAAATAAATAATACCAAATAGTTAGTTCGAAAAATCGAGAAAGAGTCGATGTCTCGAGACCCTATCCAGGGCTCGAGCCAATCAGCGCACGGCGTTCGCTCCCGCAGCGGCGGGCGGAGCCAAACAGAGCGCGCATCGCGCGCATAAAGATAGGCGATTTTGCTGCAGCGTTAGCATTCGCTTAGATCGAGTTTACCTCTGCGTTTAAGCATTCGCTTCGAAGAGTTTATACTTGCGTTTATCATTGGCGTTAAATCCAAGAGTTATTCTTATCAGAGCGTCTCATATTATTGGAAGGAGTTATATATTAAGCGAATGAATCTAGGAGGAAGTACTCCTATTCTCTTTTAGGCATTTTAGGAAGAAGATTTGATATATAAAGCGATAAATAGGAGATAAATCCAAAAGTAGGAGGAAAGAATTGTATAATATTAGATTCCTGGCTGGAGATTTACGAATAGGATTGTAAAAGTTTTCCCATAAAACTCCCACTGCGGAATTTGGAAGCACAAACTGCTTCCAATAATGAATTCGTAACTCGAGTGCAGAGTATAACTGTACACGTTCCGGAGTGCAGCTTCGGCTTGCATTGTTCCAGTTTTCTTGCTGCTAAATAAATTGTTCCAGTCTCCCGAGCCTTCGGCCGGTCGAGAATCCTCCTATACCTTATTATTGAATTCGTATCAGTGGTGTTCTTATCAGAACACCTGAAGAAAGAAGAAGAGGCCATTTGCCCTGTAGGTCCCAGGAATTATTGGACTGCACGGCTACCTGAGTCCGGGTAGCGCCTACAGGGTACGTCGGAAGCTGTTGACAGGCCACCCTTATCAAACAGGGTTTCCTCGATACAGACGCCTACCGTAACTCTCTACGAACGCTGTTACGTGACAGTGTTCACTGCACTGAGGGTTCGCGGCTAAAAACGCCACCTCCAGCACCGGAGAGCTGGACACGGGTTCACGCGTTGCAGGGCAGGCAGGTCCAGGCGCGAAGTGTGTCGTAGCAGGGTTTTAGGGAGCGTAGGGAACTTCTGGTCCGGCCTAGAGCCATCGTGGTGGCCAGTCGTAACCGCGACTAGAATTAGCTATCCCTTAGGGCTAAAAGTAACTCGTGAAATTGCGATTCAGTTGTTTCTGGCATCTCCGAGGACGCGGCGAGTCTTAGGCCTACTTTTTCTCATTCCTTCGCGTTTTTCAACCCGAAGAAGCGATCCTCCATTGATTTTCTCTTCGCGAGGCGATCGGTGGCTCTGGTCGATCTACCCAGGCGTCGTTTGTTCGTTCGTGTGCTTAGAACCCACAAGCTAGCCGGAATTTTGCATTAAAAATGTTTCACACAGCACCGAGCGATACTGAGTTCGCTTCGGCGGACAATTTCAATATTTTTACAAATACACGCGCTTGTGGATACTCTCACTCTGGCGTTGTTCCATCCTGGCAGATGTCTCTTTACACACCTGTTTCTAGATGTTCCATACTTCATGTCAACTCTGTCATTTCAAACTTCATTGTCAATGTCATTCATAATTCATATTTAACCGTTCATGTCGACTTTCATGTGCATTCACCTGTTGAATATGCAACTATATTTTTTAATCCTGTTAATATTTTAATGGCGTTTTGAACAATTCACTTGGTGTAAAATTTTAATATTGGACTGTGAACATATTTTATCGTCTGTGACATGTTATACCACTTTACCAACGTTTTTAATACGACTAACCTCAAATACAGTAAGGTCCTTGTTACTGTATATTTGAAGTGATAACTTAAAATAATAATTTGTAGCTTTTCCCTGAAGATGGTAATGAACATTATCGAAATATTGGAAAAACTGGTATTATTAGAGTACACTTCCGTTCTGCTGTTCACCCAAAAAAACTACATATATATATATATATATATATATATATAT
>JAVJAQ010001032.1:0-13688 GCA_032362365.1 Zygogramma bicolorata
AAAGACGTTGACAGGTGTTGGAGATGGATTGAATGAGTCAGGGAGAATGTACAAGAACAAGGCTTGAAATACATAGAACACTGGGGTTGGAATAGAAAGAAGTCTATAGAAATACATAGTCATCAAGTAACATCTATTGCTCAGGTAAAAAAGAAATATCTGTGAATATTGAAACCTGAATATTGAAGTGAATAAGACAGGTTCACCCCAATAATTCATTAAATACTGCGTGTTCCATTTGAAATTCGAAAGTTGCTCTAAATTTCCGTAAAATGTTACAAAATCATATGTGTACCAATCAGTCCAAATCGTTTCCGTAACAACCCCCAAAACTTTACAGCGATACCAGGAGGAACCAAAAAGAATCATGTCATGCCCTGAATTCAAGAATACGCAAGGAACATTTCGAAAATTTGATAAAATGAGGTAAGACTGCATTGACATCTCTTCCCGATCACCAGTGACATGCCGAATTCAACATAGCCATTGTGAAGAAGAATTTATAAATTCAGATTAAAATGAATTTGAAAAATATGTTGCTGGGATTCACAATTGAAATGAAAAACAAATGGCTTAAGTGAGTTTCATTAACAAATAAATCATTTGAAGCTTTTGGATTAATAGAGGTGTCTCGTTTTCGACAAGATTTCACACATTATGATTGAAATCAAGATATAATGGATCATCGAGCACCATCATAAACAATATTTTGCTCTACAATACAAAAAAAGGTGGAGATTGTATTCACAAGGCGGTACATAACAATACCCAATATATTAGAAATTCAAAAAAGTAACGTGAGTAGGTTGTCGAAGAATTATTTCGATTTTCAATTAATAACCCAACTGCAACGGGTGATATAGAGATCCGGTAAAGCATCACCGAATCTTTTATCTTAGACAATCATAGGGGTATTATTTTAAAGAAATGTTGGTAGCTAAACTATATGCTTGATCTTATCTCTCGGTATAAGAATGGTAATCAAGGATGAATAATTGACAATCAAGACTTCAGAGAAACTCATTCTCTTAGTGAGTTTCAGATGAGCAAAACATTTAAAGCTTTCACAACGATAGATAATTATCGTTTTTGGCAAAAAGCAGATTCACGACATGGACATCCAACAGCGATGCTGCTTACCCTCCGCATGACCTTAAGGGAGAAGGACGATGTCAGGTGTTAGAGATGGATTGAATGAGTCAGGGACAATGTACAAGAACAAGGCTTGAAAAACATAGAAGTCTATAGAAATACAGATTCATCAAGTTACATCTATTGCTCAGGTAAAAAAGAAATACCTGTGAATATTATACTCAACTTGAAATATTGAAGCGAATAAGACAGGTTCACCCCAATAATTCATAAAAATACTACGTGTTTGAAATTCGAAAGTTGCTCTATATTTTCGTAAAATGTTACAAAATCATAGGTTTATCAATCAGTCCAAATCGTTTCTGCAACAACCCACAAAACTTTACAGAGATACCAGGAGAAACCAAAAAGAATTATGTCATGCCCTGATTTCAAGAATACGCAAGAAACCTTTCGAAAATTTGATAAAATGAGGTAAGACTGCATTGACACCTCTTCCCCCGATCACCAGTGATATGACATGCCGAATTCAACGTAGCCATTGTGAAATAGAATTTGCAAATTCAGATAAATATGAATTTGAAAAATATGTTGCTGGGATTCACAAATGGAATGAAAAACAAATCGCTTAAGTGAGTTTCATTAATAAATAAATCATTTGAAGCTTTTGGATTAATAGAGGTGCCTCGTTTTCAACAAGATCTCATACATTATGATTGAAATTAAAATATAATGGATCATCGAGCACCATCGTAAACGATATTTTCCTCCGCAACACAAAAAAAGGTGGGGATTGTATTTAGCGGGTGGTACATAACAATACCCAAAATATTTTGAAGAATTAAGGTGGGTTGGAATATTTTTATTCATTGATAAACGAAAGCGAAAAGTTCATGAAAATGATTTGATGTCCCAGAAATAAAAAAAGGAACGTGACTTGGTTGTCGAAGAATTATTTGGATTTTCAATTAATAACCCAACTGCAACAGGTGATATAAAGATCCGGCAAAGCATCACCGAATCTTTCATCTTAGACAATCATAGGGGTATTATTTTAAAGAAATGTTGGTAGCTGAACTATAAGCTTAATCTTATCTCTCGGCATAAGAATGGTAATCAATGATGAATAATTGAAAATCAAGACTTCAGAGAAACTCATTCTCTTAGTGAGTTTCACAATCAGATGAGCAAATCAAAGCTTTCACAATGATAGAATAATATCGTTTTTGGCAAAAAGCAGATTCACGACATGGACATCCAACAGCGATGCTGCTTACCCTCCGCATGACCGCAAGGGAGAAAGACGTTGACAGGTGTTGGAAATGGATTGAATGAGTCAGGAATAATGTATAAGAACAAGGCTTGAAATACATAGAACACTGGGGTTGGAATAGAAAGAAGTCTATAGAAATACATAGTCATCAAGTAACATCTGTTGCTCAGGTAAAAAAGAAATATCTGTGAATATTATACTCAACTTGAAATATTGAAGCGAATAAGACAGGTTCACCCCAATGATTCATTAAATACTGCGTGTTCCATTTGAAATTCGAAAGTTGCTCTAAATTTCCGTAAAACGGTACAAAATCATATGTGTACCAACCAGTCCAAATCGTTTCCGTAACAACCCCCAAAACTTTACAGCGATACCAGGAAGAACCAAAAAAAAATATGTCATGTCCTGAATTCAAGAATACGCAAGGAACATTTCGAAAATTTGATAAAATGAGGTAAGACTGCATTGACATCTCTTCCCGATCACCAGTGACATGCCGAATTCAACATAGCCATTGTGAAGTGAAGAAGAATTTGTAAATTCAGATAAAAATGAATTTGAAAAACATGTTGCTGGGATTTACAAATGGAATGAAAAACAAATTGCTTAAGTGAGTTTCATTAACAAAAAAATCATTTGAAGCTTTTGGATTAATAAAGGTGTCTCGTTTTCGACAAGATTTCACACATTATGATTGAAATTAAGATATAATGGATCATCGAGCACCATCATAAACGATATTTTCCTCTGCAATACAAAAAAAGGCGGAAATTGTATTTAGCAGGCGGTACATAACAATACCCAATATATTTTATAGGATTAAGGTGCCTTTGAATATTTTTATTCATTGATAAACGAAAGCGAAAAGTTCATGAAAATGATTTGATGTCCCAGAAATCAAAAAAAGTAACGTGAGTAGGTTGTCGAAGAATTATATCGATTTTCAATTAATAACCTAACTGCAACAGGTGATATAAAGATCCGGCAAAGCATCACCGAATCTTTTATCTTAGACAATCATAGGGGTATTATTTTAGAGAAATGTTGGTAGCTGAACTATAAGCTTAATTTTATCTCTCGGTATAAGAATGGTAATCAAGGATGAATAATTGACAATCAAGACTTCAGAGAAACACATTCTCTTAGTGAGTTTCACAATCAGATGAGCAAAACATTTAAAGCTTTCACAATGATAAAATATTATCGTCTTTGGCAAAAAGCAGATTCACGACATGGACATCCAACAGCGATGCTGCTTACCCTCCGCATGACCCTAAGGGAGAAGGAAGATGTCTTCATGTTGCCTGTCGGCAAAAGGGTTGTCAGGTGGTGGAGATGGATGAGATGAGTCTGGGAGAGAGAATGTACGTCTGAACAGGGCGCGAACACGGCGAACACTGGGGTTGGAATCGACAGTCGGATAGGAGCGATCGTGAATGAATTCCGGAGTGCATGGAAACGGTAACTCCCCAGACACTATCTTCGGCGGATCAGTGACGTAGACGGGCGGCGTTTTCTGTGTGGGGGTCTGGGGTTCAAGTTTCTACCCCTCGCATAAGAAGCTTATGATCGTACTGTTTCCACGTCATTATTTTGTGGTGGATCGATATTTGTTCCGTATTTTTCTGGTTTGGTAACCTACCACAATCTGGAAAAATAATGAATATTGGAATCTATACATTCGCTTGTTACAAAAACAAACTTCCTGATTTTGATACCTTTTTCATAGGACATAATAACGACTTCATGAAAAGTCATAGTGTTTGAGACATAAAATACCTAGGTATAACGATCGATCAGCATCTCAGATGGGACAGACATATAAACAACACAGTTAATACTCTAAAAAGCATGCTTTTCAGATTCAGATTTCTTTCTGGGATATTGGAATCTCATTATTTGAGGATCCTATTTTTGGCCCTTATTGAATCAAGAATTTAGTATGGAATTATTGGGTGGGGAAGTGCACTAGATATGCACATGAAAAAACTTGAGGTTATACAAAAATATTTTTTGAAAATAATTCACAAAAAAGACAGAAATTATCCATCTGAAAAATTGTTCATTGAAATAAAAATATTCGATATGAGGCAACTTTATTTCTATAACATCATGATGTACATTTATAAAAATAAAAACAGACTTTTGAAATCACTGGATCATACTTATCAAACCAGAAAAAAAAACTTCATACAAAAACCAATGCCCCAAAAAATAATTGGACAGAGAAATCATATATGCCTGTATAAGAAAGTATTCAACTGTGTTCCAGAAGATCTGAAAAAAGAATTAATCGTTATTAACTCAGTAAGTCTTACAAAAAAAAAGAAAATAAAATTATATATCAACAGTATTCATAGAAAAGATATCTATTTTTTCTTGAATGTGAGATACTGATCACTAACCCAAATGCTCACTGTATGGTAACTAAAACAGTAAATTCGTACTATACTACATATATAGAATATAAAAAAAGTTTGATTGAGATAAACTTATGCAACAGTTTATACTCACCAGTATTAAACTCATACTGCAATTTATATATCTAATTTCAATCCTTAAATTTATATTATATTAACTCTTCAGGTTCATAAGATAAATAATGTGTTATTACCAAATGTTCATTGGAAATCCATTTTCACCATCGTTAAAACTATTATTCATGTTCTCACGCGAACCCCATGCACAACTTCGAGTTTTTATGGATTTCATGTTTGTTCACTTTAGTTTAAATTCAAGATGAACTTTTGAACTCTGTACTCTAACAAATAGTAAATAAACATTATTATTATCTATACAAGTGAAGAAGGGCAGATTTTCAATCCACCCCGAAAATTTGCTGCGTCTATTGAAAACAGTTCTTTCTGGATAGAACATGTCCAATTAGTCTGTAACTTCTCGTATAACTGAAATTTGGCCTATCAAAAATAAATGAAAAAACTAATATAAATATATATACATATATATATATATATATATATATATATATATATATATATATATATATATATATATATATGCTGGCTGGAACTTCCGGTTGATCCGCGTCTGGAAAGATTTACTTGCCTACGTTTCGACTCCCATTTCGGAGCCATTTTCAAGACTTAGTGACCTTGCGTCTAGGTCTGAGTTGTCTCACTAGCTGGCTATCATCAAGTGAAGAAGGGCAGATTTTCAATCCACCCCGAAAATTTGCTGCGTCTATTGAAAACAGTTCTTTCTGGATAGAACATGTCCAATTAGTCTGTAACTTCTCGTATAACTGAAATTTGGCCTATCAAAAATAAATGAAAAAACTAATATAAATATATATACATATATATATATATATATATATATATATATATATATATATATATATATATATATATATATATATATATATATATGCTGGCTGGAACTTCCGGTTGATCCGCGTCTGGAAAGATTTACTTGCCTACGTTTCGACTCCCATTTCGGAGCCATTTTCAAGACTTAGTGACCTTGCGTCTAGGTCTGAGTTGTCTCACTAGCTGGCTATCATCATCACAGTGATGATAGCCAGCTAGTGAGACAACTCAGACCTAGACGCAAGGTCACTAAGTCTTGAAAATGGCTCCGAAATGGGAGTCGAAACGTAGACAAGTAAATCTTTCCAGACGCGGATCAACCGGAAGTTCCAGCCAGCACATTCCTAACCGCGGAAGCCTAGCCGATCAAAATATATATATATATATATATATATATATATATATATATATATATATATATATATATATATATATATAAAATTGTTCGTTTTCGTTAACCAGCTGACGAACGTCAACCCTCAGAAGTCGAAACTTGTGCGAGCAATGGATCAACGAGGCCTAACCTTTTAACGTGCGATTACCCAGCACGGTGACCCGGCGAGGATTCGAACCCCGGCCTTCTGCTTGATAGGCAGATATGCTAACCACTACACTATCGAGACCACCAGTAATATGACATTCCGAATTCAACATATCTCTTGTGAAGTATTGCAAATTCAGATAAAAATGAATTCGAAAAATGTGTGGCAGGGATTTACAAATGGAATGAAAAACAAATTGCTCAAGTGAGTTTCCTTAACAAATTAATCAGTTGAAGCTTTTGGATTAATAAATTTGTCTCGTTTTCGACAAGATTTCACACATTATAATTGAGAGTTATAATGGATCATCGAAGCGGATTCAGTTTTCCGAAACGTTAACGTTGAGTATTTTCATATATATATAAATATATATATATATATATATATATATATATATATAAAATACGGATTCAGTTTTCCGAAACGTTAACGTTGAGTATTTTCATATATATATAAATATATATATATATATATATATATATATATGAAAATACTCACCGTTAACGTTTCGTAAACTGAATCCGCTTTCTTCCTCAAAACTTTCAGTCAAATTCCTGTTCAAAAGCAAATATCTCTTGTAGGCAATCTTCGTAATTGACATTTGTCAAATTATTTCAAATTTGACATATCATTACAATAACAATCATGTTCGATATTGCTGGTATTACTGGCCACAGTAGGCTTCGGAAAGCTTTTTGCAGTGATAGTAATCTACTGCTGATGATATCGGAACGGATCGTCATTGGCCATCTGTCAAAGGAACTGTCAGCGGTGACAGGTGTGACGTACCCTCTTATCATCGTTCAAAATGAATCAATTATTTGAAGGAGTATCAAGCGATAGCGATGGGGAAATAGGAAATCAGAGAGCTCAAGCTCTGATAATGAATCTTTAGAGAATATTATGACGGAAATTATAATCCTCGGCAAAATTAGAGGTCCCATAGAAAAAATACCGAGAATAGAAGGGTACATTCAAAACGTAGTTAGGTCTTTACACCCCTGATTCTCAAACAAAACCTCTGGTGAGTGAGTAAGGCTTGCAATCTCGAAAAATAGGATTCCCGCAGATTTTATTGAGCTGCTGGATCCTGTACTTTCGAAGTGCGGATCCAGCAAATTTAAAACTTGGCGCTAAAGCTTTTGCAAAGTATCGCGTATGAATATATCCTAACGGTTTAGCCTTCTAGCGTAGAAGCCGAGAGAGCTTTTTTTCGGCATCAGGATGTATTTGCAGTTCACTCAGGAGCAGAGAATCATATAATGGATTATTAATATGATAACAATACCTAAGGAACCTTTTAGGTTATAAGCAGTTTCAGCATCAACTACTACGCAAATATCTTCCAGTACAACTCGAAACATTTTTGATAATTTCGCAGTTGCAATGATCTGACAACAAATTCAATCTGTTATCCATTGACGTTTATTCGAACACAACATAACCTAACTCAATTTGGGGAATACTGGAACTACAGGACCACTTCTGCAGCAGTAGCACCAGTAACTTCTCAGTCTCAAACAGGGTACCTCGAAAATTGGCGCGAAATAATTGCCAGTGAATGTCAGTAAAATCGGAACGACTGAATTTACTGCACAGTACTGTTCAGGAATATCGGAATATGACAAAAATGTTATGAAGACGCAGCAACTTCTCTGGGTAGATTGAAAATGTGCCATTCTACACTTGTATAGATTCCAATATTGATTCTTACTTTTTCAGATTGTGGTAGGTTACAAACCCAGAAAACTACGGATCTTATGTTCGTAATCGTCCATTGTCCGGTACAGGTGTAATTCTGAAACATGTGTTGCGGCCCCGTTTTTATTCGGGGGTTATATCCCAAGAGTTTGAGACTATTTCCAGAAAACATGTAAACTCAGAAAACATCAAAATCGAACACAAGGAAAAGATAGTACCCGAGATAGTACCTGAAAATTGAGCCATATGCCCGTTTTTTTTTTAATCAGTTTAATCGGTTGAAAGGTCTAGGGCATTTAATCGCTGTAGAACTCTTTACAAGCAGTCTATCCTTCAAATTCTCGATCGTTTATTCGCATTGGGGAAAATTGTCAAAAATAATAATGAAATTCGAAATACATAACCAAATTCAAAAATCAAAATAATGTCACTAAGGCTGGGTACTTTACGACCTGATTAACAGTCCATTAAAAAAATCGGTGCTGAGAATAATCACCACATACTGTCAATTGCTAGAGTGAAGGTACAACCTAAGCACCGATTAGTCTAACCGATAGTTAATCAGGTCGTAAAGTACCCGCCCTTAGACCTACAGGGGAATTGAACGCAATTTTTGTAAATTTTCAAAACAGGACAAAGAGTCAGAAAAATATTCAAGTACTCTACAATAGACTTCAATTATTGACAAATAATGTGTTTTAGGAAGTGACTCTGAATAAAGTTCCAAAAATAAATCATTTCCTACAAACAGAATTAGTTGCAGACAATTTTCGAGTTTTCCGAAATGAATAAAACTAACCGATTCCGCTGAGTGACTCTGAAAGACAATTGAAGATACTGTAGTCCAGCTAAATTGCCTAAAAATGATAAATGTTTATAAAAGCGAATTCAAGAACTAAAAATGATAAATGTTTATAAAAGCGAATTCAAGAACTTGGAGACTTAGAACTCAAAGCTTCATTACTGAACATACAGGCTTCACAAAAGTAGTTGTCCATTACGGTGTCTGAAAGATGTATTCAATGAAAGGATTCTTAGAAGTTTTGAATAGAAATGATAGATAAGGATGTACTTTGGAGAAGTAACTATTCGTATCTGTGCGATGGCTTGTATATACAACCTATACATGCAATTTCACTCTGAATGTTCGTTATTCGACCACGAAAACACGACCCAAAAATCTATCATGTGACACCCGAGTTTTTCAAATCGTAGACTGGGCAGCAATGATAAATTTTTTGGACCAATTTTTCACGGTCTGCCTTTGGAATAGGAAATACTTGAATCTGAAACAATTCATAATCTACAAAAAAAATAGGCGCTGCGTGGTACTTCATGACTAACCCAGAATTTGTTCTTGGTGGAACACACTGTATACTATTTATGAGGCATACTAAAGAGTAAGCCTCATAAATTTTCCTCATTCCAACGAGACAAATTTCAATTGTCACTGTAGCCAAGTCTATCTGAGGACCGCTCACCTTAATGCCAACCAAATCAACAACAACATCAATAACTCGAGTCGTCACATGTCATCATATTTGAGAGAGGTCAAGAATAGCACCTCTTGATGTTGAAAATGGTAAACGAATACACTCGTCTGATATATCTTAAGGAGTCTTCCCTCCACCTCCACTTTTGTATGGTACAACACATTGACAAAAAATATGTATGAAAGGGCAGTATCCACTTTTTTTGAATTGGAAGAGGTGGTATTGTGACACTTTGTCAAAGAAAGGCCTTTTCGAAGCTCATTTCCAATACTGATTTCATTTTCGTGAACCGATTTTCACAAGCAGTTCAGTTCTTTTTCTGTGATATCTGGGCTTGAAGGCCGTGGCCTCGGATTTTGATGTCTGTAGCTTTCAACTCGTCAGTCCGTGAAAGCCTACATTCTTTCATCAGTTCAATTCTTCCTTTGGCAAATCTCAAACACGAAATAAAACTGTTAACAACTCAGGAACTGCTAACACTAATATCAAGACTGTACCCGTGTTGGATGAAGAATTGAAAAACATTGCCAACAAAGTATCACAAAATCACTGCCGTTCGAAAAAAAGGTTGATATTCTTTCTTGGTGACGAATTACTTCAAATTTATAGTACTCAAAATGATGCAATTTCATGTGAACTCTGTCCAACTTAGATATCCGCCCGTTCAAAAGCAATACTGAATTTTTCGGTAGCGCATTTGCTATTTTAACTCTAGGAAAACCCAAAAAAACCTAGAGAGCTACCGGGTCCGTTAGCGTATTCAATCAAGATATCCCACCCAGCAGGATTGGTACATAGGCAACCAAAAATTATCTATCGCACTGAGTAGCCAGAAAAATTCTGCTTCCGTGGATCGAACCAGCAGTGAGAAAGTCAAATTTAATATAAGATAATAATAATAAGTTTATTCACATAATAATATTTACAATAATGGCATAAAAAAACTCTAGGTGTGATTTGCAAATAAACGGAGAAAACCCATTTAGGACCAAATGTTTGCGCATGGGTCGTTATTTTTCTTTCGTTGTACAAGGTTTCCCAAATGAATAATTACATTTATCATTCAAGTAAAACAGTAAATCGAAGATTATTATTATTATTATTTATTATTAAAATAGAGACAAAAAAATAGACAGCAGTATTCAATTTTCGACAAGTGATTGTATTTTATGTCTATCTCTCACGTGTAAGTAGCCCTTTATCATCTTTTTTATCAGTTGAAGAGAGTTTATTTGGCGGATATATATTTTGTATATTTCTGGTAATTCATTATACATTCTAACGCCAACATGAGTGAATGATCTTTTTCCTATTTGTTTTCTGGCAAGATTTGTTTTCACGACTTCCCTTGATTTAATGCGAGTATTCTATGTATGCTCTATCTGCTGGAGTATTTGTTTGTTTTTATAAGTATAGATTATAACATTGTACATATATATCTGTCGTAAGTCGAACACCTTTGTTTCTTCGAACAAGTCATTGGAAGAATAGGTACATACATTATTATAAATTATTTTAAGAATTCGTTTTTAAGGTGTACTCTTGCTACTGAGCGTGATTCCACCAGTGCATGATATAATATGTTTTTTAGAAATTTGAATTTGTAAAGCAATGGTCGAATATTTCTTGTGACTTCGTATTCCATCGCATATGTGAATCAATTGTTACTCCTAGATATTTAATGTTATGTTCAGTGTGTATTTGGATTTTTTGGGTGTTTTTGATCACATCTAGTGGTTGGTAATTTGGTAGTTCGCTTTTGTAACTGGTGAACCGAACAAAAAAGGTCTTTTCGAAATGAACTGTGAGTTTTTTACGTTGAAACCAATCAAATATCAAATATACAAATATCAATCAAGATAGCGCCGTACACCGCTTGTCCACCACTGAGTATCTACTGCTTAAAAAATATAAGTAAAGAAAGTAAACTTTTCAATGTCTTCAGTTTTAATAGCTTCGAAAAAGGTCTTTTCGTTAACCAGCTGACCCCTCTACGAATTACAATCCTCAAAAGTTGAAACTTGGGCAACCTGAGAATCAACGGAGTTTTTTTAACGTGTGATACCTACCCTTTTTTGTATTTTATTTATTGTACAGAAGAGGAAAAGAAAACATTAACAATCAAACAATAGTATATTACTTTATGAGGCGGAGAAGCATGATTTTTCTTGACGAGCCCGATATTACGCGCCGAACGAAGTGAGGCGCGTAATAGAGGGCAAGTCAAGAAAAGTCGCTTCTTTGCCGAATAAAGTATACTATTTTTTCTTCAAACGTAGCAATTTTCAACCATAAATAGTACAATTCATACGCTATTTTTACTCGAAATTAACTGTGACAGCTATCAAAGTCGTCTAGATGTTAGAAATTCAAATAATTAAGTCGTCGGTGGGATTTGCGTCTCCCTGGTTACAGTTGTTTGACAGTTATTTTATGTTATTAAAGACAGCTTATTGTTGTTGCGACCGCAAATTTAGTGCGAAAATGGAAAACCTAAACGAAATTGAGTCCGCGGCTAATGATGCAGTAGCACGTTTGGGGCCCTCCAAGTCCGGAATAAAGTATCGGTTAGCGTACAAGCACTTCCAAGAGTGGTGCGATACAAGAGGAGTACGGCAAGTTACCGAAGACGTTTTACTGGCATATTTTAATATAATGGAAAATGAAAATAAATGGAAATCTTCCATGTGGTCACGATACTCTATGATAAAATCCGAGTTATTGGAAAAAATGTGGATATAAGCAAATTTTTAAAGTTACGTGCCTTTCTGAAAAAGACAAGCGAAGGATATACTGCAAAGAAGTCTAAAGTTTTCACTAAAGACGAATTTGATAAATTTTTGTTTGAAGCGCCAGATGAGTTGTATTTAGGATTAAAGGTAAAAAAAATTATATTGCAAAGCATGTAGTATACTCTACTAAATTATAAAAATATTTCAGATTGTTTTGTTAATTGGGGTTACCGGCGCCTGTCGATGCGACGAATTGGTAAAAATGAAGACTGTGGACATTGAGGATAAAGAAAATGTAATAATTATCGAAATCCCAGACAGTAAAACACGACAAATTAGATCTTTTACGATAATTGGTCAAAACTACATTAAACTGTATAAAAAGTATGCATCACTGCGGCCTGAAAATTTCACAGAAAACCGATTTTTTATAAAGTACCAAAATGGAAAATGTTACCGAAGCGTCATGGGAATACATTCGATCAGCGCAGTAGCCCAAAAATTAGCTAGTTATTTAAATTTAAACGATGCAAGCGCATACACGGGTCACTGTTTACGACGAACTTCAGCAACACTTTTAATTGATGGAGGCGTAAATCTAGAATGCCTCAAACGACATGGGGGCTGGAAATCAAGCACGGTTGCCGAAGGATATATAGGGGATTCAATAAGAAATAAGAACGATAATGCTCAAAAAATTTCAAATCCTCATGATTCGCCAACATCGGGAATGATTGCTGAAAGTTGTGCTCGACCATCAGTATCATCAACAATTACCAACGCGTATCAAGAGTCACAAGAGAGGAACATTTTTGCACGGTTTCAATTTTGAAAATGCTTCATTACCTAATTGTACTTTTAATTTTACTATAAATAAAAATGATGTTTAATTGTTGTTAATGACATTTGTATTGTTGCTTTGTGACATGTTTCATATTGTTGCCATGACAACATTTTTCCCTCCGCCGCGCCGTAAAGAAATTGGAAAAAAAACTGCTGCCGGCGGAGACATCAAACTTTGACAGGATCAAGTTAGATAAGTGATGTCATCATTATTTGACGTTTGAAGAAAAAATGTTTCACTCGATGATGATTTGGTCAACCCAACTCAACCATAGAAGAAAGTGCCTACAAGCATAATCCAAATAAGTCAATTGTAAAATGAGCATTTTGATTGAACGAATAAATGTCATTCTGATATCAGTTATATTTTCCTCCCAATGAAATTTTCAGCCGTTTCTTAAAAGGTAAACTGATCGAATTATGTTAGTTTGGCCATTAGTTTTGCTACATGGTAAGATAAACGAGTGGTAATGAAACCATCGCCAAAAAACAGAGTGATATCACGAATTCGCTGGCAAGATCAGAACTCAGAAAAGAAGAAGCTTTGGTTGAGGTCTCCATATCCGGGTGTGTGTTGATTTATTCTAAAGTCTCAATAATACATTTAAAAAGTTGTTTGAATTTTAACAAAGCGTGGTTATTCTACACAGACCGCGTTTTTTCATCACAGCTGCTCAAAC